>JAPWDM010000046.1:147500-155911 GCA_035578155.1 Brachynemurus nebulosus | reverse complement strand
TAAAATACTAATGTAAGTAAGATATTGTAATACGTTAACAAAAGTCAGGTGAATGTATAATATTTTAACCAAAAGTAAGTTAAAGTATTGAAATATTGGTATATGTGAATGTTTTATTATGATTTTTCTAACTATTCATAAAAGTTGATAAAACGTACATCATAAATAACAAATTATAAATTTACTCTTAAACTATTATTTTTACATAAAAAATACTTATCCACATTTGTTTATTTTAAGAAAATACATGATAATTTTAAAAAAAGTTTTATAATTTATGAATTTTTAATAGTTTTGTATCTTATGATAATGTATGAAAAATGTACATTTAAAATACTAATGTAAGTAAGATATTGTAATACGTTAACAAAAGTCAGGTGAATGTATAATATTTTAACCAAAAGTAAGTTAAAGTATTGAAATATTGGTATATGTGAATGTTTTATTATGATTTTTCTAACTATTCATAAAAGTTGATAAAACGTACATCATAAATAACAAATTATAAATTTACTCTTAAACTATTATTTTTACATAAAAAATACTTATCCACATTTGTTTATTTTAAGAAAATACATGATAATTTTAAAAAAAGTTTTATAATTTATGAATTTTTAATAGTTTTGTATCTTATGATAATGTATGAAAAATGTACATTTAAAATACTAATGTAAGTAAGATATTGTAATACGTTAACAAAAGTCAGGTGAATGTATAATATTTTAACCAAAAGTAAGTTAAAGTATTGAAATATTGGTATATGTGAATGTTTTATTATGATTTTTCTAACTATTCATAAAAGTTGATAAAACGTACATCATAAATAACAAATTATAAATTTACTCTTAAACTATTATTTTTACATAAAAAATACTTATCCACATTTGTTTATTTTAAGAAAATACATGATAATTTTAAAAAAAGTTTTATAATTTATGAATTTTTAATAGTTTTGTATCTTATGATAATGTATGAAAAATGTACATTTAAAATACTAATGTAAGTAAGATATTGTAATACGTTAACAAAAGTCAGGTGAATGTATAATATTTTAACCAAAAGTAAGTTAAAGTATTGAAATATTGGTATATGTGAATGTTTTATTATGATTTTTCTAACTATTCATAAAAGTTGATAAAACGTACATCATAAATAACAAATTATAAATTTACTCTTAAACTATTATTTTTACATAAAAAATACTTATCCACATTTGTTTATTTTAAGAAAATACATGATAATTTTAAAAAAAGTTTTATAATTTATGAATTTTTAATAGTTTTGTATCTTATGATAATGTATGAAAAATGTACATTTAAAATACTAATGTAAGTAAGATATTGTAATACGTTAACAAAAGTCAGGTGAATGTATAATATTTTAACCAAAAGTAAGTTAAAGTATTGATATATTGGTATATGTGAATGTTTTATTATGATTTTTCTAACTATTCATAAAAGTTGATAAAACGTACATCATAAATAACAAATTATAAATTTACTCTTAAACTATTATTTTTACATAAAAAATACTTATCCACATTTGTTTATTTTAAGAAAATACATGATAATTTTAAAAAAAGTTTTATAATTTATGAATTTTTAATAGTTTTGTATCTTATGATAATGTATGAAAAATGTACATTTAAAATACTAATGTAAGTAAGATATTGTAATACGTTAACAAAAGTCAGGTGAATGTATAATATTTTAACCAAAAGTAAGTTAAAGTATTGAAATATTGGTATATGTGAATGTTTTATTATGATTTTTCTAACTATTCATAAAAGTTGATAAAACGTACATCATAAATAACAAATTATAAATTTACTCTTAAACTATTATTTTTACATAAAAAATACTTATCCACATTTGTTTATTTTAAGAAAATACATGATAATTTTAAAAAAAGTTTTATAATTTATGAATTTTTAATAGTTTTGTATCTTATGATAATGTATGAAAAATGTACATTTAAAATACTAATGTAAGTAAGATATTGTAATACGTTAACAAAAGTCAGGTGAATGTATAATATTTTAACCAAAGTAAGTTAAAGTATTGAAATATTGGTATATGTGAATGTTTTATTATGATTTTTCTAACTATTCATAAAAGTTGATAAAACGTACATCATAAATAACAAATTATAAATTTACTCTTAAACTATTATTTTTACATAAAAAATACTTATCCACATTTGTTTATTTTAAGAAAATACATGATAATTTTAAAAAAAGTTTTATAATTTATGAATTTTTAATAGTTTTGTATCTTATGATAATGTATGAAAAATGTACATTTAAAATACTAATGTAAGTAAGATATTGTAATACGTTAACAAAAGTCAGGTGAATGTATAATATTTTAACCAAAAGTAAGTTTAAAGTATTGAAATATTGGTATATGTGAATGTTTTATTATGATTTTTCTAACTATTCATAAAAGTTGATAAAACGTACATCATAAATAACAAATTATAAATTTACTCTTAAACTATTATTTTTACATAAAAAATACTTATCCACATTTATTTATTTTAAGAAAATACATGATAATTTTAAAAAAAGTTTTAAAATTTATGAATTTTTAATAGTTTTGTATCTTATGATAATGTATGAAAAATGTACATTTAAAATACTAATGGAAGTAAGATATTGTAATAATTTAACAAAAGTCAGGTGAATGTATAATATTTTAACCAAAAGTAAGTTAAAGTATTGAAATATTGGTATATGTGAATGTTTTATTATGATTTTTCTAACTATTCATAAAAGTTGATAAAACGTACATCATAAATAACAAATTATAAATTTACTCTTAAACTATTATTTTTACATAAAAAATACTTATCCACATTTGTTTATTTAAGAAAATACATGATAATTTTAAAAAAGTTTTATAATTTATGAATTTTTAATAGTTTTGTATCTTATGATAATGTATGAAAAATGTACATTTAAAATACTAATGTAAGTAAGATATTGTAATACGTTAACAAAAGTCAGGTGAATGTATAATATTTTAACCAAAAGTAAGTTAAAGTATTGAAATATTGGTATATGTGAATGTTTTATTATGATTTTTCTAACTATTCATAAAAGTTGATAAAACGTACATCATAAATAACAAATTATAAATTTACTCTTAAACTATTATTTTTACATAAAAAATACTTATCCACATTTGTTTATTTTAAGAAAATACATGATAATTTTAAAAAAAGTTTTATAATTTATGAATTTTTAATAGTTTTGTATCTTATGATAATGTATGAAAAATGTACATTTAAAATACTAATGTAAGTAAGATATTGTAATACGTTAACAAAAGTCAGGTGAATGTATAATATTTTAACCAAAAGTAAGTTAAAGTATTGAAATATTGGTATATGTGAATGTTTTATTATGATTTTTCTAACTATTCATAAAAGTTGATAAAACGTACATCATAAATAACAAATTATAAATTTACTCTTAAACTATTATTTTTACATAAAAAATACTTATCCACATTTGTTTATTTTAAGAAAATACATGATAATTTTAAAAAAAGTTTTATAATTTATGAATTTTTAATAGTTTTGTATCTTATGATAATGTATGAAAAATGTACATTTAAAATACTAATGTAAGTAAGATATTGTAATACGTTAACAAAAGTCAGGTGAATGTATAATATTTTTAACCAAAAGTAAGTTAAAGTATTGAAATATTGGTATATGTGAATGTTTTATTATGATTTTTCTAACTATTCATAAAAGTTGATAAAACGTACATCATAAATAACAAATTATAAATTTACTCTTAAACTATTATTTTTACATAAAAAATACTTATCCACATTTGTTTATTTTAAGAAAATACATGATAATTTTAAAAAAAGTTTTATAATTTATGAATTTTTAATAGTTTTGTATCTTATGATAATGTATGAAAAATGTACATTTAAAATACTAATGTAAGTAAGATATTGTAATACGTTAACAAAAGTCAGGTGAATGTATAATATTTTAACCAAAAGTAAGTTAAAGTATTGAAATATTGGTATATGTGAATGTTTTATTATGATTTTTCTAACTATTCATAAAAGTTGATAAAACGTACATCATAAATAACAAATTATAAATTTACTCTTAAACTATTATTTTTACATAAAAAATACTTATCCACATTTGTTTATTTTAAGAAAATACATGATAATTTTAAAAAAAGTTTTATAATTTATGAATTTTTAATAGTTTTGTATCTTAAGATAATGTATGAAAAATGTACATTTAAAATACTAATGTAAGTAAGATATTGTAATACGTTAACAAAAGTCAGGTGAATGTATAATATTTTAACCAAAAGTAAGTTAAAGTATTGAAATATTGGTATATGTGAATGTTTTATTATGATTTTTCTAACTATTCATAAAAGTTGATAAAACGTACATCATAAATAACAAATTATAAATTTACTCTTAAACTATTATTTTTACATAAAAAATACTTATCCACATTTGTTTATTTTAAGAAAATACATGATAATTTTAAAAAAAGTTTTATAATTTATGAATTTTTAATAGTTTTGTATCTTATGATAATGTATGAAAAATGTACATTTAAAATACTAATGTAAGTAAGATATTGTAATACGTTAACAAAAGTCAGGTGAATGTATAATATTTTAACCAAAAGTAAGTTAAAGTATTGAAATATTGGTATATGTGAATGTTTTATTATGATTTTTCTAACTATTCATAAAAGTTGATAAAACGTACATCATAAATAACAAATTATAAATTTACTCTTAAACTATTATTTTTACATAAAAAATACTTATCCACATTTGTTTATTTTAAGAAAATACATGATAATTTTAAAAAAAGTTTTATAATTTATGAATTTTTAATAGTTTTGTATCTTATGATAATGTATGAAAAATGTACATTTAAAATACTAATGTAAGTAAGATATTGTAATACGTTAACAAAAGTCAGGTGAATGTATAATATTTTAACCAAAAGTAAGTTAAAGTATTGAAATATTGGTATATGTGAATGTTTTATTATGATTTTTCTAACTATTCATAAAAGTTGATAAAACGTACATCATAAATAACAAATTATAAATTTACTCTTAAACTATTATTTTTACATAAAAAATACTTATCCACATTTGTTTATTTTAAGAAAATACATGATAATTTTAAAAAAAGTTTTAAAATATATGAATTCTTAAAAATTTTGTATCATTTACTATTAATATGTAAAAATTTTTTCTAAGTTCAAATATACATTGATTTTGTATGTAAGCGATGTTGTTGCAGTCATCTGACTTATATTGAGTACAAACATCGTCTTACGATGTGTGTTGTTACTGTACTATGTTTTATGTGTCTATATAAAAATCAAAAAAAATGAAAAAAAAATGAAAAATTTTAAAAAAAATTCTTATATTTTAATATAAACTTTAAAAAACTTCATTAATAATTATATATTTTATAGTTTTTATCATTTTTATAACAAATTAAAACAAAAAAATATAAAAAAAAAGTAAAATTTACCACGCTGCAAAATCCAAAACTTATATATGATGATGGTACCTTTTTAAATATCGATGTGTGTAGTTGACTTAAACATTATGAACGGTTCGGTCAAAGTATATATAGCTATTATGTATGTGTGTAAGACCATTACATTAATAGTTTTATTTTGACTAAGTTCTGTTCTTTTGAAAATATTATTTTTTGTTAAGTTGATATTTTCAAATAATTTTTATTTACTACAGTAACATCGTAAAGGTACTTCATCGAAAAATTATGAAAATATATAAAGTAAGTGTTTTGGTATTAAAAAAAATATGTGTTTTTATTTATTAAAAATTTTTATGATTTTTATTAATAATTCACATATATTTTTATTAACCCAAAACCATTTATATATAATTTTTATAATTTTTTAATATTATCCTATATTATGTCAAAGCAAGTCCATGGGCTATAGGTGTTAAGCCTTAGGCTCTTATGTGGACAAACAATTTTATAAAATAAATTTTTTAATAAATTTATAATGCAGAAACTCACTACATACCAAGCGCGAATGAAGTGTGTTATTCGAACGTTAAATAAATATATATTTTATATATTTAAAAATTGTCGCATACAATCTAGCGAAGAGTTATGAGCAAATGTTTGAATTATTTCAATAAAACTATATTACTTAAAATATATGGTAATAGTTTTTATTCAAATATGAATATTTTCAAAAAAGAATTTTTTTTATTTTTTTAAATATTAAAAATTTTAGAAAATATTTTTTATATAAAAAGTAACAAAAGAAATAAATTTATTTTTATTTCAATTTTTGTTATAATTTTTATATGTTTATATCAGTTTATGAAGAAATTTCATACTGATTAATAAATGAAAAACTTTTTAAAATATTTCTTTTTTTTTTAAATTGGAATAATTTTATTAAGTTTGGAACATA
Organism: Brachynemurus nebulosus; assembly: GCA_035578155.1. Classification (NCBI taxonomy): domain Eukaryota; kingdom Metazoa; phylum Arthropoda; class Insecta; order Neuroptera; family Myrmeleontidae; genus Brachynemurus; species Brachynemurus nebulosus. Next base: position 149,438 of record JAPWDM010000046.1, on the reverse strand, counting down.
CAGTTCCCTGGTTGATCCTGCCAGTAGTCATATGCTTGTCTCAAAGATTAAGCCATGCATGTCTCAGTACAAGCCATATTAAGGTGAAACCGCGAAAGGCTCATTATATCAGTTATGGTTCCTTAGATCGTACATACATTTACTTGGATAACTGTGGTAATTCTAGAGCTAATACATGCAAACAGAGTTCCGACCAGAGATGGAAGGAATGCTTTTATTAGATCAAAACCAATCGATGTTAACATATTTTTATAATATATTTTATGTTTTTTTATAATTTCATATATATATTTAATATATGTGCATCGTAATAATTTGGTGACTCTGAATAACTTTTAGCTGATCGCACGGTCTTTATAGTACCGGCGACGCATCTTTCAAATGTCTGCCTTATCAACTGTCGATGGTAGGTTCTGCGCCTACCATGGTTGTAACGGGTAACGGGGAATCAGGGTTCGATTCCGGAGAGGGAGCCTGAGAAACGGCTACCACATCCAAGGAAGGCAGCAGGCGCGCAAATTACCCACTCCCGGCACGGGGAGGTAGTGACGAAAAATAACGATACGGGACTCATCCGAGGCCCCGTAATCGGAATGAGTACACTTTAAATCCTTTAACGAGGATCCATTGGAGGGCAAGTCTGGTGCCAGCAGCCGCGGTAATTCCAGCTCCAATAGCGTATATTAAAGTTGTTGCGGTTAAAAAGCTCGTAGTCGAATTTGTGTCCTACACTGTCGGTTCACCGCTCGCGGTGTTTAACTGGCATGTTTTGTGGGACGTCCTACCGGTGGTGAGGTATAAATTATATATTGTATAATATGGTTATAAATACTTGTATTTTTATTTAAATTTTTATTTTTATGGTAAGTTATTATTTATATTTTTACTTGCTTGAAAAGTTTAAAGTATACTAGTTAAATTTTATATACTAATATGTACATTAAAGTATAATTTATCGTAAGTGTTAAAGTTATTTATTTTTTATAATTTAAATAATGGAGACAGCCTCCCAATTATAATCCTATCGCGGTGCTCTTAATTGAGTGTCGAGATGGGCCGGTACGTTTACTTTGAACAAATTAGAGTGCTTAAAGCAGGCTTTAAAATTTAAATAGTGCCTGAATATTGTGTGCATGGAATAATGGAATAGGACCTCGGTTCTATTTTGTTGGTTTTCGGAAGTTTTTCCGAGGTAATGATTAATACGGACAGATGGGGGCATTCGTATTGCGACGTTAGAGGTGAAATTCTTGGATCGTCGCAAGACGGACAGAAGCGAAAGCATTTGCCAAAAATGTTTTGATTGATCAAGAACGAAAGTTAGAGGTTCGAAGGCGATCAGATACCGCCCTAGTTCTAACCATAAACGATGCCAGCTAGCGATCCGCCAAAGTTCCTCCGATGACTTGGCGGGCAGCTTCCGGGAAACCAAAGCTTTTGGGTTCCGGGGGAAGTATGGTTGCAAAGCTGAAACTTAAAGGAATTGACGGAAGGGCACCACCAGGAGTGGAGCCTGCGGCTTAATTTGACTCAACACGGGAAACCTCACCAGGCCCGGACACCGGAAGGATTGACAGATTGAGAGCTCTTTCTTGATTCGGTGGGTGGTGGTGCATGGCCGTTCTTAGTTGGTGGAGCGATTTGTCTGGTTAATTCCGATAACGAACGAGACTCTAGCCTACTAAATAGACGTACTTTATTACCGGCATCTCAAGGCCCATCGGCTGTATTGTTACTGAATGTTATTTGTATATTTTGTTTTAATATATTTATAATATGTATGATTGATAATATTCATTTATGTTTTTTATTTCTTTGGGGATAAATTTCTATGTGTAATTACTTAATCTGCATTAATGATATATTTAACATGATACATTAACTAAAGTGACATCAGTTTTTTGATGTGGTTTTTACTGCCGGCGTACAAATAATTCT
>JAPWDM010000046.1:142500-145000 GCA_035578155.1 Brachynemurus nebulosus | reverse complement strand
ACGTCGCGACCCGTTAAATATTGATTTATGAAATATTTTTGTGCATTGTATATTATATTATAAATTTTTATTTATTTGTGTAATATATGCCTATATTATCTAATTAATTGTTTGACGGTATAAATATTCATAATATAAGATTAAGTGTAAAAATTTTTTTTTTTACACGTTCATTACCTAAAACGAGTATATATGGGTTTTATTAGGTTTTTTATATTTCTTAATAAAACAAATGATTTTATTTGGTTTTTATACCAATAAATCATACCATATTACTGTCAGTTTTTAGGTATTAATTTGAACAATAATCTTTTTGTCAGCGACGCTATAGCTTTGGGTACTTTCAGGACCCGTCTTGAAACACGGACCAAGGAGTCTAGCATGTGCGCAAGTCATTGGGAATAAAATATTTTTTCATCGAAATATTAATAAATTTTATGAAACCCAAAGGCGAAATGAAAGTAAAATAATTTTTTTAAAAAAGATTTTTATTTTTTTTATTATAAATTTGAGGGAGGATATATTTTTATTATGTATTAAATATCGCACTCCCAGGGCATCTTATATTATTCTTATAATTTTTTTATAATTTTTATTATGAATAAAGGTGCACCTAGAGCGTACACGCTGGGACCCGAAAGATGGTGAACTATGCCTGGTCAGGACGAAGTCAGGGGAAACCCTGATGGAGGTCCGTAGCGATTCTGACGTGCAAATCGATCGTCGGAACTGGGTATAGGGGCGAAAGACTAATCGAACCATCTAGTAGCTGGTTCCCTCCGAAGTTTCCCTCAGGATAGCTGGCGTTCATCATTCAACGAGTCTCATCCGGTAAAGCGAATGATTAGAGGCCTTGGGGCCGAAACGACCTCAACCTATTCTCAAACTTTAAATGGGTGAGATCTCTAGCTTGCTTAAAATCATATATTGATTTTATTTTTAATTTTATATATATGTGAAGCTATGAGAATAATATTTTTAATTAAGATAATATTTATGGATCAGAATGCCAAGTGGGCCACTTTTGGTAAGCAGAACTGGCGCTGTGGGATGAACCAAACATAGAGTTAAAGCGCCAAAATCGACGCTTATGGGATACCATGAAAGGCGTTGGTTGCTTAAGACAGCAGGACGGTGGCCATGGAAGTCGGAATCCGCTAAGGAGTGTGTAACAACTCACCTGCCGAAGCAACTAGCCCTGAAAATGGATGGCGCTGAAGCGTCGTGCTTATACTCTATCGTCAATTGTTATTATAGATATTTATTATTTTTATAAAAATTTTTAAATATCATGAAAACTTGACGAGTAGGAGGGTCGCGATGGTGTGCGCGGAAGGATTGGCCGTGAGGCTGTCTGGAGCCGCCATCGGTGCAGATCTTGGTGGTAGTAGCAAATACTCCAGCGAGGCCCTGGAGGACTGACGTGGAGAAGGGTTTCGTGTGAACAGCCGTTGCACACGAGTCAGTCGATCCTAAGCCCTAGGTGAAAACCAATGTTAATGTTGATGTGTTTTAATAAATTATATAATTATTTTTATAAATAATTATTATTTAAAATAATAAAATTTTATAAAATAAATAAATAAATAATAAATAATTACATCCATTGGGCGAAAGGGAAACCGGTTCCTATTCCGGTACCCGGCAGCGGAACCGTATATAAGTCGGGCCCTCATTCACATTATATATGTGTATATGAGTGTTCGTCGGGGTAACCCAAAGAGGCCTGGAGACGCCGTCGGAAGATCCAGGAAGAGTTTTCTTTTCTGCATGAGCGTTCGAGTTCCCTGGAATCCTCTAGCAGGGCGATAGGGTTTGGAACGCGAAGAGCACCGCAGTTGCGGCGGTGTCTGGATCATTCCCTCGGACCTTGAAAATCCAGGTGAGGGCCACGTGGAGGTGTCGCGCCGGTTCGTACCCATATCCGCAGCAGGTCTCCAAGGTGAAGAGCCTCTAGTCGATAGAATAATGTAGGTAAGGGAAGTCGGCAAATTAGATCCGTAACTTCGGGATAAGGATTGGCTCTGAGGACCGGGGCGTGTCGGGCTTGATTGGGATGTAGGTTATGGCTAACGTGCCGGGCCTGGGTGAGGTGATACCATATTACCTACTAAATGTTATACATATGTTTTGTAAATTTTATTTATTAAAATAATAAATAATTATAATGTGTGTATTTATGTATTATATAGAACAATTATTGGAAAAATCGATTTTATTTGTAATTATATTTAATTATTGTATGGTACAGTACTGATATATAAAAATCTGATTTTTTATTTTTGTTATTTTATTAATATGTACTCCATAAGAATAATTTATAAATTACATAATTTTCTAAGTAATTAGTTATTATGTGTATAATAAATGAATATTTGGGGATTTAATATATATTTGATAATAATCATTTATGTAAAATGATGGCTAAAGTTTTTATATACAAAGGCTGTATTATTTATATAATAAAACTAATTATGATTTATTTATAATAATTTCATTA
>JAPWDM010000046.1:60000-137500 GCA_035578155.1 Brachynemurus nebulosus | reverse complement strand
TATATATTTAAGTTTTTATATTTATATTTATCGTTGCTCAAATTACCTCGTACAAATTTCATTGCCCAAATGACCCCGGTCTACCCTACCACTGTTTTCACGAAAGATGCCGGATCTAGAGGAGTAATCCTCGAAAGTTAATTTCTTAACCTTCGTTTTTATTTCGTTTCGTTTTTATTCCTTTTGTTTTTCTTATTTTTATTTCTTTTTGTTTCAGGTTTTCTTTTATCTTTTGTTTCCTTTTGTTTTTGGTTTTGTTTTGTTTTCGTTCTTCTTTGTTGTCCCAACTTCAAGTCATCTTCGGGACCCACACTAGCTCGTGTGTGGCTTAGCGGCGTTGTTTGGAAAAGGGGATCCTGGTGACTGAAGGAAGCCGTACTTGCGAGTACGATGGAACAACACTTCACTTTGGCCCTGGCTTCAAGCAGTTACCGTGGCTGCGGTTATGCACCGGCCGCAGTAACTTCGAGCGCCCCAGGGTCGTGCGTGTCACTGGGGCAATGGGCTTGTCCCTAGGGCCCCTCATTTCCGTATCCCTGGCGTGGGAGTCCCACGTCCCTTATGAGGCTCCGTGGAGGGTGGGGAGCGGGGTGGGGGATTTTTTGTATTACATTTTATGGAAACACAACCTATTTCTTCTTCGGGCGAGTCCGGGCCCGTCAAGCCGGACGCGAACCCTGCTCCACCGACAACATCTGGTGGGAGCAACGGTAGCGGGGTTGCAGCCGCTACTTCATCGAGCGTGACCGCACCACCAGCCGGTGGTCTAGTCACTAAGTCTGCGGGGGGTAACCCTCCCCCCAGCAAAAAACAGAAGGGGAAAAATCGTGGGCGTCTGATTCCCTTGGACGCCTCAAGAATGCAAGAGGAGTTTGTAAAATTCATTGTTTTAAAACCAACGGAAGGCGACTTCAGCAAAGTCAGTCCCTTCCTGTTGGCCAGATTGGTTAATAGCGAAATTGGTAACGTCAAGGATGCCAAACGGTCGGGCAAAGGGTTGCTCGTAGAGGCATTCTCAAAGACACAATCAGAGAAGATCCTAGCCATGAAAAATCTAGGGCAATACGCGATGGAAGTGACACCACATGGTGTATTAAATTACTCCAGAGGTGTCATTATGCACCCATCACTTGCGTATTGCCCACTTGATGAAATAGTGTCGGAAATGTCTCCTCAGGGGGTTATAGAGGCCAGAAGACTTAAATACAACAGGGGGAACAAACATCCAGAGTCCCCCTTAATCCTGTTAACATTCAATAAGACAAGTCTTCCGAAGCAAGTGATCATAGGCCTGTTCAACAAAGTGAACGTCCGTCCGTACATCCCAGCGCCAATGCGCTGTTATAGATGCCAAAAGTACGGACACGTCTGACAACATTGTAATGTCGAGCAGCAGATCTGCGTGTGCGGGAAGCCACTGCACGAAGGACGACCGTGTGGCGAACCGATAAAATGTGTGAACTGTGGGGTCAATCATTCCGCCAAGTCAAGGAATTGCCCCAAGTTCAAAGAAGAATCAGCCATCCAGGAGCTGAGAGCCGTGGAACGACTTACTTACCCGGAGGCACGTCGTAAACTTTTGGGTAACATGCCTCGTCGTTCCGCTCTGAATGGCTATGCACGCGCTGCTGCGGCCCCTGCCCCGTCAGCGGCTAATAATGAAATAAAAGAACTAAAAGAAGCGATGAAGTCAATGCAAATTACAATGCAGAGAATGCAAGAAAGCATAATGCAATCTGTGGGTATAACTAGCTCTACACCACAAAAAGCCGCTGCTGTGCCAGCCAAGGCCTCTGAGGCCAAGAGGGTGTTAACACCCCCCCCCCCCCAGGGACCTGTAATAAGAACTGTGACGTCTTCTCCAAAGAAGTCACGGAAGAAATCATCGTCAGGCAGAAGACGTCACAGCGAGGGGGAGAGGGAGGTGACCCAACAACGGTCTCCGAAAAAGGGACCAACCAACCTGGATATGACCTGGATACGAAATGGTGACTTCTGCAGAAGCTCTTGGTTTTTGTTTCTTACCACAAAAAACATCGGTGGTTCACTTCTGCAGAAAGCGCAGCGCACATCCGGATCCTGTTCTCACATTGAAAGGATCCAATCTTCAGTGCGTCGATAGCGTCAGGTTTCTAGGACTTATATTTGATAAACAACTAACGTGGCGTCCACACCTCGAAGCCTTAGCTGCGAGTTGTCGCAGGACAATCTTAAGTGCCTGACTGGTGCATCGTGGGGTGCGGGCCGGGAGTCGTTGCCTCGCCTGTATCAATCGCTAGTTCTGACTAGGATTTGTTACGGCAGCATTTCTTACTTCTCCGCCCGGACGTCTGCGCTTTTACTCCTATATCCTGTTCACCATGCAGGCATACGTCTGGCTACAGGAGCATTCAGAATGAGCCCTTCTATGAGCCTCTGCGTAGAGTGGGGTCTCCCTCTGCTGCGACTGAAACGTGAGCGTCTCTTGCTCAATTATGCAGCGGGGGTATATGCAACAACTTCACATATAAACCATCCGACTCTATTCAGATATCGTTTACAGGGGCTCTATGGTGGACGTCCCACCATAAGTCGCCCAGTGGCCGTTCGAACGCAGGAGTTATTAGAGAGTCTCAACTTACAGTTCGCAAAGGTACTTCCCGAACCTCCTATGGAAGTACCTCCTTGGCTGATCCCTAAAGTAAGGTGTCGTTTCGACCTGACTGGTCTCAACAAGGAGGAGACCAGTTCATTCGAATATCGATCCCGCTTTTATGAGATCATTAGCGAACTTAGTTCTCTCTGCACATACACAGATGGTTCCAAAACAGCTACGGATGTTGGAAGTGCCATCGTCATTCATGACGATCCTCACGCTTGGTCACTTCCTCCCCAGGCCACTGTGTATACTGCAGGTGGTACATCATTTGTTTTCTTTTCTGTGATATTTTGTTATGCCGCTGTAGGCCTGTTGGTATGGCTCTACAGCGGTATTGTTTTAACCCCTTATTGCGTCACTGGTGGGTCTGTGGCTCCCTAGCGACGTAATAAGTAATATCTGTGATTTTTACTGTGATATTTATCTGTGATTATTTGTGTTGTTCTAGTCAGGTTCCTCCACTCCGTGGCCCTTTACACCTCGGAAGGAGTTCCAGCGATGGCTTCCAGGCCTTGGTGACCGGACGCTCTGTCTAATACTCATCGTACTGTCACCAAGGACTGTCCGCTCTTTTTAAGCCCTGAGATGCAGGGCCCATCGATGGATTTTATTATGTGTATGTTTTGTCCCTTGTCTATCGCATTTATGTGTTCCTGTCTGTTTTGTGTATGTTTTTATCCCTATCGTTTATGGCGGCGCCTTGGTAGGCGATGCCGCCGGGTGCTGCTAACCGCGCCATCCACCGGCAGCGGTACCCCAATTTTAATCAAAATAATAATAATAACAATAATAATAATGGTGGTGAGGGTACCTATAGGGTGTTTTCGTTGGAGAAAGGCGTCGTGATTGGTATTCTCGAGGCAAACAAGATGGTCCGTAGTCGAATGGTATCGGCGGAACCCACATTGATGTTTAGGAATGAGGTTGTGGGATTCCAGGCACCAGACGAGACAGTTGTTCACCATTTTTTCCAATACCTTGCTGAAACAGCAAATCAAGGATATTGGACGGTAGCTAGATAGCTAGATCTTTACCCTCTTTTAGCAGCGGAATGATGGTAGTTTCTCGCCAATGCGGAGGGTAAACGCCTTGCCTAAAAATTTCATTGTATAGATCTAGTAACCTACACTTACCAGTAAAAGGCAGGTTCCGGATCTCATGCGTAGGGAATCTCATCAAGTCCAGGGGAAGTGTCCCCAGATCCCCGAAGCGCCTCCAGTAATTCTTGATGGAAAACGGTTGGTTATAATCGAGGGATTCATCCGAGAAAAAATCAGGATCATTTTGCTCGTGTTCGATCTTGATCCGCAGACCATTACATTCGACTGTGTGCACGACGCGAGCCGACTGTTACCGCAGGTACTCTGCAAAATCGCTTACATCGATCTACTGGTACTGTTGTCAGTAATCAGACCATACGAAATCGTTTGCATGAAGACCAACAACGTTCAAGAAGACCAGTAATCCGTACCAAACTGACCGGAGCGCATCGTGCAAAGCGTTTAAGACTTGCACGTGAACACCTTGAATGGGGCTTGGAGGAATGGCGTCACGTACTCTTCACGGATGAGTGCAAGGTGAAGTTTTTTAGTGACGATCGACATGTAAGAGTGTGGAGAAGAAGTGGGGAAAGGTTTTCTGATCGTCACATTCATGAACGTGACAGATTTGGCTGTCCTAATGTCCGTAATGTAAATAATAGGAATAGACATAATCTTAAAGGTAAAAACATTTACATAAATGAAGACCGAACCCAGAAACGTAAGGAAAATTAAAAACAACTATTCAAGCATGCAAAAAAGTTGCGAATGGAAGGAAATCAAGTGTCTATACGGAATAATAAACTAATTATACATGAAAATCAGTATCGGCTCCAAGAATTAAACGAGACTTATCAGGAATTAAACCAAATTGATCAACAACTTGTTGACGATGACTTAATTACTGAAACTGCAGAAATAAACATTGAAACCAGTCTTGAACCTAATGAAAAAGTGAGGAAATCGTCTGTCGCAGTAATGCCAAAACAGAAGAAAATTGTGGAAATTAGTAGTCAAGCATCGTGTTCATGAACTCCGAAGCAGAGTTACTCTGTTAAATTAATGAAAAAACCTGATCGAAAACCAGATGAAATGACTCCAAATAAGGAAGGTCCAATAGATCGTCATTTAAGGTCGAGAACAGCACAAAATCCAAAAAACTGAATAAAACCAACACAACGGATAAAAAAAATATTAGTGTAATGTTTTGGAATTCTCAAGGTTTTAGGAATTTTAATACAGAACAGAACTTATTTAAGCAATATGAAATTATATGTGTAAGTGAGACGTGGTTAGTAAACGAAGAAGTTAATACCTCTTTTTGTTCTTCTGGATTTAATCTTGTAACATCCGCTGCTACCAAAGAGAAGAGTAAAGGAAGAGCCAGTGGTGGTTTAATAGTGTTTATACGACCTGTATTAGAATATGAAGTGATAGAAAAATCTGCGTGGTGGATAATATTAAAAGTTAAATGTGGAAGTGTACCTTTTTTAGTTTGTTCTGTATATTTTAAACCAACTATCGATTTTACAGAGATCCTTTATTTATTCCAAGTAACACTAGATGATATTTTACTGCAATACCAAGATTTAATATTTATTATCGGTGGAGATTTTAATGCTAGAGTTGGGCTTCTAAATCAGTATCTTCCTATACACGCTGCAAATTCACTTTTTCTTGAGCGCAAATCCCACGATGATTTCGTCAACAAAAAAGGTAAAGATCTGGTTCAATATATGGAGCAAAATGGATTTTCATTGGTAAACGGGAGAAGTCATAGTGACAGAGAAGACAGATTTACTCGAGTAGATAGTACAGGTATGAGTGTGGTGGATTGGATTTGGATTAACACAATAATGATAGAATATATATTAGACTTGAAAATAGTGGATAATGTTGTGGAATCCGATCATTTTCCGACACTTCTTACACTTGATATATCTGTATAGAAGCAAGCTAAATCCATAAGCGATGCAAAAATCACTGAAGTCATTGCCTGGAAAGAAAATAAATCGGAGAATTTCCGATCGTTAATGCAGCATTCTCCAAGAATATCTGTTAATTTTGATGAAGAAAATATTAATTATTTAAATGAAAATTTAACGCAAGCCATAATAGAAACAGCAAAATATTTAGAGATGAGTAGAATTACTAATCATGGACCACAACCAAGTGAACGCAAATACAATAAGCCCTAGTTTGATCGAGAATGCAACGTGATGAAAAAGCAACTTAAACAAAGTCTAAAGAAATGCAGAAAAAGTGGGTTTACGGAGACTAATAACCAACGCTATGTTTCAATAAAAAAGTGTTATAAAAATACTGTTAATCGGAAGAAGACCGAGGATTATAGTAAAATTGCTGCAGCTATAGCAAACGTAAAATACAATATTGATTTCTGGAAAACTGTAAGTTCTTTCCGAAAATTAACAAATAAATCCGGTCTAAATGAAATATCAGTGGATGAATGGGAAAGATACTTTACGGAAATTTATCCCCCTAGGATTGATTATGTAATTGATTTTAGTGATATCGCCCATCCTATTCTTGATTCGGAAATTTGCATTGAAGAGACTGTTTCGTTTATCAAAATGTAAAACAGGCAAATCACCGGGACCAAATAATATCTCAAACGAGTTTTATAAAAATCTCCCCCAAAACTGGATTCTGTACATGACAGTATTATTCAATAAAATTTTATCAAATGAAGAACTGCCAGATGAATGGTCTAAAATAATATTAAGAATGATACACAAAAAAGGATCAACTCAAAACCCATCCAATTATAGAGCTATTGCATTAGTAAACAACATTACAAAAATTTTTACGCAAATAATTTTAAACAGGTTAACCGTGTGGTCTGAAGAGAACAGCATCGTTCCAGATTATCAAGCTGGATTCCGTAAAGGTAAAGGATGTATGGACAACCTATTCGTGCTTATGTCAACAGTACAAATTCAAATAAGATTCAAAAGTCGACGCATTTACGCGATCTTCGTGTATTATAAGCGAGCATTCGACAGCATTAATCATATAAAGTTATGGTATAAACTGCATTCGATGGGAGTTAGTACTAAAATAATACGTATATGTAAAAATTTGTACGATAATGCTGTGATGCAAGTAAGAGTCAACGAGTTGCTCACTAATGAAATAGCAGTCACAGAAGGAGTCTTGCAAGGAGAATCGCTGAGTCCGATGTTGTTTATTTTATACTTACACGAGATTGAAACATTTTTTAGAAAAAATGGAGCAAAGGGATTGAATGTTGGACAAGAAAATGATGTTTTGATGCTACTGTACGCAGATGATTTAGTAATTCTTGGAGATACTAATTCGGACATTAATCATAAGTTAAAGCTATTAGAAAAATATTCCCACGCTAATTCACTAAAGGTTAATATAAATAAAACTAAAATTCTACTTTTTCACAAGCATGGAAGAAAACCCAATATAAGAAATTTTGTCTATGAAGGTAATCAAATACAACTAGTTAATAAATATATGCATCTTGGATTGCCGTTCACAAGTTCCACTTTATTTCTGGAGGCTGCAAGGTTTTCAAACAGTAAGGTTGCGTTAGCAATTGGAACAGTAACAAATATCCTAGCAAACTCGAAATGTGTGTCTTGGGACGCGCGGATTAAGATGTATGATTCGATTATCAGTGCTACGCTATTATATTCCTCACCAGTTTGGGCTCTAAGGTACTGCGATGAATTAGAAAGAACACAAGTGCAATTTTTTAAAAGAATTCTCTCTTTACCTTTCAATACTCCTAATTACATCGTAAGAAGAGAGGCTGGTGTTTTAAAAGTATCGCATAAAGTTTTAAGGCTAACTCTTAATTGGTGGAAACGCCTCTTAAAAATGGACGAAAATCAACTACCAAAAGTTTGTTACAATTGATTAGTTTAACTGGCAGCAGACACTCCAGCAAGGTACAACTGGGCTAAACAATTGCTAAATACTCTGCTTGATCTAGAGTTTGGGAATATTTGGGTAGCTTAAGATGTTTATCTATTAAACCAAAACTTTAACCAGATTCTAGATAAATTAGCCGATCAAATAAAACAAGAAGATTGGGAATGCATACAAAATTCTACTTACTGTTATATTTATAAGGACTTAACTCCTGTGGAAAGTGTTCAACTTTATTTAAATATGAATTTGTGTATTTCAGTGGCAAGAGTAGTAGCACAACTGCGAACAACAGGGTTGCAAAATATAAAAATTACAATAAATAATGTGACTTATGAAATAGATATGCTTAAAAATTGTTCGTTTTGTAATTTAAATGAAAAAGATCTCGTACATTTAATATTTAAATGTCCACTCCACCAGTTTGCAAGAAAATAAATTTTGGGTTCTTTATTACAAGGCACACCAATGGAAAACAAGGAGATACTTGCCAGATTACTGAAAATTGAGCAAAAATCTGTAGCTTTTAAGCTGGTTAACTGTATCAAAATAATACTCCAAGTTCGATCCTTTTTATTAAATGAATAATCATTTAATCCTTTGATTTTACATATATAATATCGCTTCAATTTAATTATTTATCATTCATTTATTATACACACAGTGATTTATAGTTATTTGAAAAATATTAAATTTTAATTTTGTTAAATTTGTTACCCATTATTGTTATTTGTTGTTTTATATGTTTTTAATATTGTTAAATTTCTCTATTATAGTCACATTATTTCTATCACAATTGCCTAGTGCATTTCTTTACTTACGCGCACATTGCTCGTTGCTGCTCATAATTAATTTACACTACTTGTTGGTATTGTTTATTGATATTGTTATTAATTATTGTAACATTTAATGCATTAACATTAATATTTCTTTATGTATCTTTAGTAATTAATTACAATGTTACATGATATATAGATACACATAAGTAAATTATATAAATGTAATCCAACCGAACCCTTTGTATGAATTGTATTATTCTAAAACAAATCAATTTCTATTCTATTCTATTATATATATTGTTACAAATTTTCTATATATATATATATTGTTACAAATTTTTTTAATATTGGTTAAAGAAGTAACTCAATCGACTGAATGATATGGGTTGAATGAATGAATGAACAACGGGTTTTGCGGAACGATTTATTTAACGTTAGTAGTACAATTTCATTCTGTTACAATTCTGTACACTTCAACTGATTTGATACACGAAATTGTTTCATACTTCTTTGAACCTAAAAATACCCCTGTCCCAGCATCTGCATAACATAGCGAATTTCCAAATATTGGGCACTGGCGGATCTCATCTAAGACCTGTACCTATTTAAAATAGTTTAGCTTTCTAAGAGTAAAAGAATTTTTAAAATCGGCTGGGTAATTAGTTTTGGTATTTTTGGGGACCCAAGAACCTGAACGGAATTTGTGCCGCATAGTTGTATCCATCTAAAATAATTTAGTTCTCTAGCAGTGAGAAATTTTTTATAATCGGTTCGGTAGTTTATTACTGGCGTTTTCGGATCTGCAAGATCCTGGTGGACCTCATTAAAAAATCAGCTCGACCGTATATTCTAGGCGAACTTTATGTAATATATATATATATATATATATATATATATATATATATATATATATATATATATATATATATATATATATATATATTCAAAACCCGTTGTGTAGCATTCTACGCCGCATTTGCATCCGCATGACAGTTGTGGATCTCAGATAACACAACCTGTACCTATCTAAAATAGTTTACCTGGGTAATAGTAAAAAAATTTTCAAAATCGGTCAGTTATTTTATTTTTGACACCTTTAGGTCCCACTGACACTGTCGGACCTTACACAACGTAATCTATATTTATCTAAAATAGTTTAGCTCTGTAACAGTGAAAAAATTTTCAAAATCGGTCAGTTAGTTTATTTTTGACACTTTTGGGTCCTATGGACCCTGGCGGACCTTAAATAACGTAATGTATATCTATCTAAAATAGCTTAGCTCCCTAACAGTGAAAAAATTTTCAAAATCGGTCGGTTAGTTTATTTTTGACACTTTCGGATCCTATGGACCCTGGCAGACCTTACATAACGTAATCTATATTTATCTAAAATAGTTTAGCTCTGTAACAGTGAAAAAATTTTCAAAATCGGTCAGTTAGTTTATTTTTGACACTTTTGGGTCCTGTGGACCCTGGCGGACGAATGATAAAAAATGGCCAGAAAACCTACTTCTGGGCGTCCGATGTGTCTGGTTAAAGAACTTAGCCAAGCCAGATCAAAATCGAGTCTCCATACGAAATTTCATAAGCAACGTTTCGTTCGAAAGTTATCGTGGCGACGCATATATATATATATATATATATATATATATATATATATATATATATATATATATATATATATATATATATATATATATATATATATATATATTCCTGCCACCTTTTAATATGTGTAGGGCCCCCCTATGGAAGTTAAGCGATAAAATTTGGTAATTGTGGCTCATTTTCGAGGCACCTCATACTATTAAAGTGGGGTCAAATTTTGGGAAAATTTTTGATCCGACCCAACTATTAAGGGGGTGGTGGGTGACGGTGAAACAATAAAACTTTTCCAAACCGGTTGGAAATAATGTTTCGGTGAATTATCTACAACATATCCAAAATTCAGCTTCCTAGGATGATTTGGAGGGAGTAGAGGGGGAAAAACGATTTTAGCTGGATCTAACACGCCCCCAGCCCCCCAGAATTTAAGTAGAGGATTGAAATTTGGTGTGTTGATAAAGTTCCTAGGTTGTGCTTTTTGGAGGTTTTAATATTTTACTCCCACCCCCCTCATTTTTAAGTTACAATTTCATGCTTTTTCGACGTTTTCGAAGTTTGTACCACTCGCACAGGCCACCCAAATTAACCTAGAGGGCTGAAATTTTGTATTCGGATTGAGTTAGTATCAAGGGGGTGTCTTTTGGGGGTCTCGACTTTTAACCCCTACCCCCACCATTTTTATACCAAAAAGAACATGATTTTTCTTGTTTTTTAACAGTTTCGTTCGGGTCAAAATCTCCCCAAATAAACCTAGAGGATTGAAATTTTGTGTACAAGTTAAGCTAATAGCCAGACACTGCTTTTTGGAGGTTTCAACTTTTAACCCTTACCCCCACGATTTTTACGCCAATATTTCCTTAATTTTTTTGCTTGTTTTCTAACACGTCTAGAGACTCTCTAAGGAAACCTAGAGGGCTGAAATTTTGTACGTGTATTCAGTTAGTATCCGGCTAGTACCTTTTAGGGAGTCCACATTACTTTTCCCCCCACTTCTCCCATTTTTACATCGGAATTGAATGCTATTGTTAAATGTGTTTTAAATGCATTATTTTTATTCTAAATACAAGTAGGCGAATAGTAACTTTAAAAAATTTAAAAAAAGTGAACTTACTTTTATAACAAATGAAATACATACATATTAAGTAATTTAAAAATGTTATTAAAGTCACTGTTTATTTATAAATTAGGAATTTTGGATTTTATTATTTATAAAATAGAAATTTTGGATTTTTTTGGAAAGAAAAAATATCTTCATAAAAGCCTTCCAGTTTACTATTTAAGTTCCTTTTTTAATATTTAAAAATAAAACACAAAGGCAATTGGCGGATAAGCATGGGTAGGAATTCCCTCGTACGAATTGTGTTGGCTTTTTCCCTGCTAACTGCTATAGGCACAAAATTGAAATTTACTGAGATTCAGTCCTTAAAAACTTAAAACCTTTTTTTATAGCCCCGATCAACCGCACAATCATCATCAGTTCTGAAACCACCAAATTATGACCCGGACTTCCTGCGGATCAAGAACGAACACGAACACAATGATCTTGATTTTTTTGTCGGACAAAACTCGAACAAAATGATCTTGACTTTTGAATCCCTCCAGTATAACCAACCGTTTTCTATGCATGAATTACTGGAGGCGCTTCGGGGATCTGGGGATACTTCCCCTGGACCTGATGAGATCCCCTACGCCATGATCCGGAACCTGCCTTATCCTGGTAAGTGTAAGTTACTGGAAATTTATAATGAAATTTTTAGGCAAGGTGTTTACCCTCCGCAGTGGCGGGAAGCTACCATCATTCCGCTGCTAAAGGAGGGTAAAGATTCATCGCAACTATCTAGCTACCGTCTAATATCCTTGACTTGCTGTTTCAGTAAGGTATTGGAAAAAATGGTTAACAACCGTCTCGTCTGGTGGCTGGAATCCCACAATCTCATTCCCAAACATCAATGTGGGTTCCGCCAATACCATTCGACCACGGACCATCTTGTTCGCCTCGAGAATGTCATTCACAACGCCTTTCTCCAACGAAAACACCTTGTGGCCGTGTTTTTCGATTTGGAGAAAGCTTATGTTATGACCTGGAGGCATGGCATTCTCAAGAAGCTGCACGACTGGGGTTTAAGAGGTAACCTCCCTCAGTTTGTAAAAAGTTTTCTGACTGACCGTTCTTTTGGTGTCCGGGTAGGTGACACTGAGTCTGAGTCTGAGTCCCACTTCCAGAAGAATGGTGTTCCTCAAGGCTCCACTATTAGTGTCACCTTGTTTTCCATCACAGTCAGTCATATTGCAGCTTCAGCCCCAATTCGTCGTTGCTTGTACGTTGATGGCCTCACCATATTCTATGCAGCCAGTGTGTCTTAATTGATTTATTTATTAACTATACCTTGTTTCAGCTGGTCTGGCAGGGTACTTTGAGTCTTTTGTTATGCTACTAAGGGCCTTTTACACCCTTAGTGGTACTGTTTGTTATTCATACCTGTTTCTTGTTTTTGTTATTGTTTTTTTAGCGATGTACCACTGAGGGCTCTTCAAACCCGTCCGTGAATGTACTACGGTACTTTTACGGATTGGTTTGGCACATTACCCTTCCACAGAGCCTAATACCTTGCATAATGCCGGTATAGGTGAATGTTACCCAGTACTGTCCTACTGAGTAGTGAGCGCCAGGTTGGCGTAAAAGTCTCTTTTGTTTTCCCTGTTGTTTTTTCTCTTCTTTTACTGTTTCTATAGTTTTGTTATTATTGTGTTCTCTTTATTTCCCGATTCCCTCACCCCGTTATTGATATATATTTCAATAGCTTTCATTTCTAGTTAATCTGTTTTCCTTTTCTTTTCATTAGTTTTTACACTCACACTCAATTTGTTATTATTATTTTTTCAATAGCCATACCTTGATTTCTGTTCCTTTTAACATTTAAGTTGTTTTATTGTTCTTTTATTGTTCTTGCAATAACTTTCATTTCTAGCTAATCTGTTTTCCTTTTCTTTTCATTAGTTTTTACACTCACACTCATTTTGTTATTATTATTTTTTCAATAGCCATATCTTGATTTCTGTTCCTTTTAACATTTAAGTTGTTTTATTGTTCTTTTATTGTTCTTGCAATAACTTTCATTTCTAGCTAATCTGTTTTCCTTTTCTTTTCATTAGTTTTTACACTCACACTCATTTTGTTATTATTATTTTTTCAATAGCCATACCTTGATTTTTGTTCTTTTTAACGTTTAAGTTCTTTTATTGTTTATTTCTTCATCGTCTTCGATTTTAATCCACCTAAGGGACCCACGGTAGCTCGTCCATGGCTTAGCGGAGTCGGGTGGAAAAGAGGAGCCTGATGGTTGAGGGAAATTGTGACTGCGGGATCAATGGAACAACACACCACTTTGGCCTCAGCTTCACCTGTAGGCCGCAGCTGCAGCTGACATCGACTTCAGTAACCGAGCACTGTCGGTTAGCTTCATTAGTGCAGAGCTGACAGATAGAGCCCCCGAGGCGTATTCCTTGCAGGATCCGGTTTGCGGCAATCCTGTCCCATATGAGGCTCCACGGAGGGTGGGAAGCGCCGGAGGGAAAAATGGTTAAAAAAATTTATGGAAAATATACAAAAAAATAATAATGGAGGACCCGCTCCATCTACGGGGGCTTCGGAGGCTGTACCAAAACAACCCGTTCTGGAAAAACCCTCCACTAAGAGGAGAAGAGGTGAAAATATTGGTTTACAAGAAAATGAGCCAATACCGAAATTTTGGGTAATGAAATACAAGGACGACAAGAATGATATAACAAAAACCAATCCGTTCTTAATAGAAAAGATCTTAACAAGAAAATGTGGTGTACTTAAAGAAATCAAGAAGACGGCAACAGGACTATTAATAGAAACTTTTTCCGCTATGCAAAGTTTAAAGCTTAGCGAGGTAATGGAGTTCAATGAACTAGAAGTTGAAATAGTACCACACAAATCATTAAACTACACTAAAGGAATAGTAACTTGCCGCGGCCTACTTAACTGTGCCCTAGCTGAAATAGAAGAAGGTATGCGATCTCAAGGGGTAGTGGAAGTGAGATGTCTAACCACGCGCCGGGATAACAAAGTCATCGAAACAGCTTCCCACGTTCTCACCTTCAACCGGGCCGAATTGCCAAAAAAGGTCAGGGCGGAAATACATCGACTTGATGTCAGACCGTATATTCGTGCGCCGCTGAGATGTTTCAACTGCCAACAGTTTGGACATACATTCACTCGATGTACCTCTGATCCGGTATTCATATGCGGGAAAAAAACTCACGAAGGGACCTCCTGCGAGGAACCAATTGTATGTGTAAACTGTGGTGGGCAACACAGCGCCAGATCTCGCAACTGCCCTGTATACAAACAGGAAATGGCGATTCAAGAACTAAAAACCACAAATAAGTTGAGTTACACGGAAGCAAGGAAACTAATAGTGCGAAGACCGACAACACAAAAATCATCATATGCGGCCGTGGTTAAAAACTTAACATCCCCCAAAGCAATTATGCAAGAGATCATGCCAGTTGTGACAAAGATAATTAAAGAATATCTTAAAAAACTTAATGTAAAAGATAAAGGGGAAAAAGAAATTAAAAAAACGATGCCAGCAACAACATTTAGGCTGGCATCCCAAAAACAAGTGCAGGACATAAGACCTGCACCAATTACCTCCTCCACCGACAACGAATCGGTGGATTTTAAACAGCCGGATTCCCGACAAACTGATGCCGTAGCGCAAAAAGTGCTACGCCACATCACAAAATCCTTGTCGGCAAGTCAACCGCCGGCAAGAATAATGAGAAGTAGCTCACACCTCAGCATTAGCCAACCCGAGGGTGAGCAGAGAGACATAACCAACTTAACCTGTTCCGACAGTGAATCTATTTAATCTGTGGAACAGGATTTCATTCAACCAAAGAAGAAGAAAGGTTGGCTGAAGAGAGTACCGAGGAAAGGAAGAAAGAAGAAGCAAAATTGTCCTCTTCCGAATAATTTTCAATAAAATGGAAGGAATAATCCAGTGGAATATTAATGGCCTAAAAAAGCACTACTGCGAATTCAGCCAATTGCTAGCAACGCAAACCCCTGTTTGCATTTGCTTACAGGAAACACACTTGAAAGAAGAAGATGTGTACAGCCTCAAGAATTTCAAAATCTTTAGAAAAGATCAAATACATCTAAGAGCGGCGAGTGGGGGTGTTGCAGTCCTTGTCAGTGAGTCCCTGCGGGTCCAGGGAATCAATTTACACACCCCTCTCCAAACAGTAGCCATCCGACTACACATGCCGATAGAGATAAGCATTTGTTCAATTTATCTTCCAAATCGAGAGTGGCGCCTCGAAGACCTGGAGCATTTAGCGACACAACTGCCTCCCCCATTTATGCTCCTTGGTGATTTCAATGCACATAATGAAATATGGGGAAGTTCTCAAACAGGCCACCGAGGAAGACTAATCGAACAATTCCTCGCAAATAAGAACTTAGTTTGTCTCAACACTGGAGAACACACGTATATTAATATTAGGAGCGGAAGTTTTTCGGCGATCCATCTCTCCTTGTGTTCTCTAAGAATTGCTCCGAGGCTACAGTGGAATGTATTACACGATAACCATGGTAGTGACCATTTTCCTGTGCTAATAAAAACTGACATACCTCGGATATGCCCAATAATCCACTGGAAATGGCGCAGTCAAGATGCTGATTGGGAAGAATTTGTCAATAGTATTCACCCACCACAAATCTCCGAAAATATATACATAACGGTGGATGAGTTTTGTGCTGCAATTCTTAACAGTGCCCAACACTCAGTCCCTAAAACCAATGGCAAACTTCATCGACGAAACGTACCGTGGTGGAATAACGATGTCAAAACCACAATTGCTGAGAAAAGAAAAGCCCTTAAAAAGTTCAAAAGAACTCCTACACAAGAGAATAAGATTGCCTTTAAAAAAGCACGATCGCGAGAACGCAGAATTATTTTATTATTTTATTATTATTATATTAAAGACTTTTCGGCGGATGTAAAAGGCACTTGGCAGAAAGTGAGGGCTATGATTGGGAAACCATCATTTCACACTCCCTCAGTCATCGAGACTTCACCTGGTCAATACACCAGAGACCGGGCAGCTATAGCCGAATTATTCGCCATGCAGTTTTAAAATGTCAGTAGCTCTCAAAACTACCATCCCGAGTTTTCACGTAAAAAATACAACGAAGAGTCACAAGAGCTCGACTTCAACTCTGATGGTTTGGAACCGTACAATGCTCCCAACATAGTCTTTGAACTTGAAAGTGCTCTAAGCAATGCCCAAGAAACAGCACCTGGGGGAGACAACATCCCCTACATTTTCCTGCAAAAACTACCTACCACAATGAAGAGGCTGCTATTAAAAATATATAATAAAATATGGAACACTGGGATGTACCCAACGAAGTGGAGAGAGGCCACCATCATACCACTCCTCAAGGAAGGAAAGGACCCAGCACAAGTACAGAACTATCGTCCGATTTCCTTAACATCCTGCTTGTGGAAAATACTGGAAAAAATGGTAAACGACAGGCTAATCTGGTATCTTGAAAAAAATCATTTAATAGATACTAATCAGAGCGGTTTTCGGAAAAATTACAGCACTATTGACCAACTTGCCCATCTGGAGGATGCCATTTTAAACGCATACGCCTCCCGGCAACATCAGGTGGCTGTGAGGCGTATGACATGACCTGGCGGCATGGCATCCTCCAAAAAATTCATGAATGGGGACTAAGAAGCAACATGCCCAACATGATTAAAAGCTTCCTTTCTAATCGCACTTTTAAGGTCCGAATTGGTGATATAGAAAGTACATCACATAGTATGGATAACGGCATCCTCCAACAATTACCTGCACATTATTCCTTATTGTAGTTAATGACATCACGGCGGCCATAGAACTTCTAATTAAAAAGTGCTTATACGTTGATGATATAGCGATCTTTCTAGCTGGTCGCTCAATACAAGACCTAGAAGAGCGATTACAGCATGCCATTAACACCGTTGATCGATCTGCCTCAGAAATCGGATTCAAGTTCTCTACCACCAAGACTTCGTGTATATTACGTCTTGAACAAAATGAGCCCAATCTATACTTAAAAGGCGAGAGAATACAAACCCAGTCTTCAGTACGGTTTTTGGGGCTCATTTTCGACAGAAAAATTCTCAGGAATAAAAAAATCAGCAAAATGGCCACGAGGTGTAAAAAATTCTTAAACCTACTGCGTTGTATAGCCAGCCTGGACTGAGAAGCTGATCGAAATACATTGTTAAAGCTATATCAATCACTCATACAATCCAAAATCGATTATGGCTGTGCGATATACTCATCGGCCCGTAGATCACGGTTAACGGCTCTAGAAAGGATCCACAGCGCTGGAATCCGCCTTGCCATTGGAGCATTTTACACAACTCGGTGATTGGTACTCCTGTCGCGTAGTAATACAAGCCGTGAAATTTATTGTGTTAATTTTTATTGAATTTATCTTAATAATTAATTAAAAATTTATTGTAATAGGTAAAATCTAAAAAAGTTAAATACAGAGAAAATTGTGAACGATAATAATTTGTGCTCAAATCAAAATTTTTTGTAAAAATATCCAATAATTCTTCTCAATATAAAACTATTAACAGTTTGAAGTTAGCATATATCATAGATAATTAATATAATCTTTGTGACAACTCATATATACAAACATAAATAAATAAATATACCGAGTGTTTCATTTAACGAGGTTAAAAATGTCTGAAGAAATTTTAAAAGCAATCTCTGATTTGAAAATGGAAATGGAAAATGAAAACAAAAGATTGACAGACCATATGGATAAAATGCTAGAGGAATTTCGATCAGAAAATCAAAATTTAAAAGACATAATTAAAGATTTAAAAACTAAAATCAGTTATTTAGAAAAAGAAACTAAACGGAAAAACGTAGCCATTCATGGACTAGAAATTGTTGAAGATAAACCTGAACAAATGGAGCAAGAAATAATAGAACTTTTTAGTAATTCTTTAAAAATAGACTGCTCGTTCAATGATATAGATTTTGTACGTAAATTGGGAAAAGGGGAAAACAATCGGTCTTCGGTTCTTGTGGGTTTGACTACGCAACGAATGAAAAAACAAATATTTATCAATAGAAGAAACATCAAAAACAAACAAGTAGTCATCACCGATGATTTTCCAGCAGAAGTTAGAGCAAAAAGAAAAAGCTTAATTCCTAAAATGCTCCAGTATCGTAGTGAAGGGAAAAAAGCATATATAAGATACGATAAGTTAATAGTCGAAGAAGAAACAACTATGTCAAACCAACCACCACCTAGTAACTCAAAAAAGCGTACCCAAAGCAATGAAGAAGATGAAAGCGTAAATTATCCCAAGAGACAAGATAAAAATAAAAATTTGGCGAACAAGTCTACAGTTATGATGGATTTTTGTCAACGTCAGAGATCTGGCTCCCTATCACAATAACGAAATTGGAACGGAACTAACATTATCAGCAAAAAAAAACCTTCAATATTGATAGAACTAAAAATTGTAATAATCATATCAACGATCTGGAAAAAAATAATCTACACTGTTTTTATTGGAACTGTCACGGGTACCGTAATTTTATGGATCTAGATGCGTCTCAACAAAAGTATATTCAGAATTTTGAAGTAATTGCACTATCCGAAACATGGCTCTTTAAAGAAAACTATGTTCCACCAAAATTTCTTAGCCAATATAAATGTCTTAAACAAAATGCAGTTAAAGAAAAAAGTCTCGGCCGTGGAAGCGGGGGAATGGTTTTATTCCTACACCAAAAGTTAAATTATCATCTAATAGAAAAAAATAATATGTGGTGTATTATAAAACTAACACACTGTAACGTGGATACATTAATATTAGTGTTTGTTTACATAAAACCTGATATTGAAAATATGTATGTAATTGAACAGTTAAATGACATGTTCTTAATTATTGTAAATATGTGCACTAACCCAAAAATTTATATTATAGAAGATATGAATGGAAGAATTGGACAGTTAAATAATAATTATGGTTCTGAAATCTTTGATAATACGTACTTGCGTACGTATTAACATAACAAATTTTTTCGAGGATCATGGTTTTGTTGTGGTTAATGGTAGAACGTTGAGTAACAATCCAGGTGAGTACACATATTGTAGAAAAAATTCAAAAAGTACAATTGATCTAGTTTGGACGAATGCTATTAGTGACGTTTGTGATTTACTGATTTCCGACCGTTTCTTAACATCAGATCATTTTCCAGTTATTTTATATATTAACTACCCTATTAAAATTAAAAAAACTACTGAATTTCCTGCTTCTTCATCTATGAAACAATTTAAATGGGATGAAATAAAAAAAAAAACATGATTATATTGATATTTTGGAAAATATAAACATTACTGAAAATGATCTGAATAGCAGTGAATCTATTTATGAAGTTATGCTTAACGTAATTGTCAGAGCTGCAGAAGAATTAAACTTAAGTGTTAAAATACAAAATACTGGTACGTGGATGTTTTTCAAAAATAAACCCTGGTTTAACGAAGTGTGTAGGAACAAAAAGGTAGAAATGAGAAATTGCTTTAAGGATTGTAAAAAAAGTAACTTTGACGTTAGGTTTTTGAATTTATATATAGAAAGTAAAAAATGCTATTAAAGTACCCTTAAATAATCTAAAAGAAATTACTATGATAACATCAAAATTAAACTCCTGAATACAAAAGACTCCAACAGTTTCTGGAAAACTATTGGAACTTTAAAATACAAGCCAAAATTAAAGCAAAATCCAGTTGATATAGAAAAATGAGTCGATTACTTTTTAGCTTTAAATCCTTTATGTATAAGTGATAAAATTTATTTTTTAGATTCTAAACACCCATGGCTCGATAGGGAACTAACGAGTGCAGATTATGCTCTTATAAAGTGTAAACCCGGAAAAGCTGCTGGCCCTGACGGGTTACCGTCTGATTTTATTAAACACATCCCTGCCAAAGTAAAGGAGTTAATGCTCAATATGTTCACAAAAGTATTGGAGACAGAAAACCCACCAAGTACCTGGTTAGAAGCAGAAACATCCCTAATTCATAAAAAACGTAATTTAACAGATCTTGATAACTATCGTCCTATATCACTTTTAAATACCACAACAAAAATATTTACAACGATAATTAGCAAACGTTTACTTACCTGCGCAGAAGATGCAAACATAATTCCATAGATTCAAGCAGGCTTCCGAAGGGGTAGAGGGTGTGCTGATAATCTGTTTGTGCTAATGGCATGCCTGCAAGCAAACGTGCGACTTAAAGCCCGGAAAGTTTTTGCCATTTTCGTGGACTTCAAAAAAGCTTTCGATAGTACAGACCATTATATTCTTTGGCAAAGATTATTTGAGATTGGAGTTAGTAGAAAATTAATTACTATTATTTCAACCCTTTATAAAAACGCTACATTTAAGATAATACCCCTGTCGCAGCATCCTGCATAACATAGCGAATTTCCATTGACAAAAGTACGTTTTTCTCGGAAACTAGTTGATATAGAGTAATTGTAAATAAAGAAACCCTTCTTTATGTGATTTTTCCGCCTCATTCCGCCAAATTTTTTTCGTGAAATGAAATTTTTCGTAAAAAAAATTTGGCGGAATGAGGAGGAAAAATCACATAAAGAAGGTTTTTTTATTTACAATTACTCTATATCAACTAGTTTCCGAGAAAAACGTACTTTTGTAAATGGAAATTCGCTATGTTATGCAGGATGCTGCGACAGGCGTATTTTAAATAAATATTGAAGCATCAACACAAAAAGTATTTGGCTCCATTTTTACAGATATCTCCATAAAATAATAAATTGACTTTTTTTTTCTTATTTTCTCAAAAACTAACTAACCTAGAATAATAGTTCAAAAACCTTTTTGATGTGATTTTTTTCTGTCTTTGCAATGGTGTAAGAAAATGTGGCAAAAACTTTTAAATTATAGCAAATTTTGGCAAAAAACTAATTTTTTGCAAGAACAAATTTCTCACCAAATTTCGTAAACCTAGAAAGTTTTGCTAGAGAGTTATCGTGGTGATACATAAATACATATATATATATATATATATATATATATATATATATATATATATATATATAGCCGCGGGTAACAGCTAATATATATATATATATATATATATATATATATATATATATATATATATATATATTATATATATTATATATATATATAATATATATATAATATACATATATATATATATATATATATATATATATATATATATATATATATATATATATATATATGTGGAATTTGAAATTATGGCATCTAGTTAAAACATATAAAGTGTACTTTCATCACGTCGCTATTACGCGTCGAGTAGGTATTATTACTTTTTTATTTGGAATTTTACCACAGAAATACAATATTTTCCACGGCCAAAAAATAGACTATAACATTCCTTTAACAACATGCCAAGTTCAAATGAAATCAATAATTCTTTTTATACTGTTTTAAATATATATTTTCCCACGGGAATAAGACTTTCCACGGGAGTTAGATACTTTCCCGGGATAGAAAGTAGTCTGTGTCCTTTCTCGTCGTCTCTAAACAATATGCAAAGTTTGAAATCAAACATCCTTTTTTTTAATAGTCAGTTGTTATTTCATTGTTTCGTTTTAAATCCATTTTCCCTCGGGAATGAGATATTTTATCGGGATAAAAAATAACATATGTTTATCGCTGTATATCGTCATATTTGTCTATCATCATTTTTTGTTTCATTTAAAATATATTTTTCCACAGGAATGAAATTTCCCACGGGAAATTTTCCGGGGTATAATGTAGTTTGAGTCCTTTCTCATCAGTTCTGTTAGCAATATACAAAGTTTGAAATCACTTATCCGTTTCTTAGCTGTTGTAATTTAATGCATTTTCCTTCGGGAATGAAATATTTTCCCGAAATAAAAAGTAGCCTATAACCATCTCTGGCCCGCAAGCAACGTCTGTGCAAAGCTTCAAGTTGATTGGTTAAGCTGTTGAGGCGTGAAAGCCAGTCAAACAAACAAACAAACAAACAAACAAACAAACTCACTTTCGCCTTTATAATATTAGTAAGGATATATATATATATATATATATATATATATATATATATATATATATATAAATTTTAGTGAATATTACTTTCGATTTCTAGGGATCTCAAAACAAGTTTCTGCAATATTCCCGGGCTAAAGTCGCGTCATGACAGTGGCTGTAATAGCTGAATTCCATTCTGGAAATTCGCTAATAATATATTCAGTTTATATAAATTATAGATCAATAAGGTTCAGTAAGGTTAGAAAAAATTTTGTTGGGTTCGGTTAGGTTAGAAAAAATTTCCTTAGGTTCGGTTAGGTTTGAGACCAAATTTCCTTAGGTTCGGTTAGGTTAGATCAAGTTCCGTTAGGTTCAGTTAGATTAGAAAAAATTTTCGATCACATTACTCCACCCACAGCCGGAGGTTTCTAGAACCGCCCCGGTAGTGGATGGTGGGTCCAGAACTTATTTTCTTATTTTCTCAAAAACTAGCTAACCTAGAATAATAGTTCAAAAACCTTTTTTATGTGATTTTTTCCATCTTTGCAATGGTGTAAAAAAATGTGGCAAAAACTTTTAAATTATAGCAAATTTTGGCAAAAAACTAATTTTTTGCAAGAACAAAAACCATGTTCCTGGCATCCGACGTATCTGGCTGAAGAACTCATCCAAGATTTTTGGACTTCCAACGTTCTCACCAAATTTCGTACACCTAGGACATTTCGTTCGAGAGTTATCGTGCTGATACATAAATACATACATATATACATATATATATATATATATATATATATATATATATATATATATATATATATATATATATATATATATATATATATATATATATATATATATATATATATATATAAATTTTAGTGAATGTTATTTTTGGGTTCTAGGGACCTCAAAACAAATTTCTGCCATAGTGCCGGGCTCAAGTCGCGTCATGAGACCTACTGTAATAGCTGAATTTCCAGAATGGAAATTCGCTAAAAATAAATAACAATAAGAGTCAACAAATCAATCTAACAAAAGGTCTTATGCAAGGTGACTCGTTGAGCCCTCTGTTGTTCAACCTGTTCATTGCCGATTTTGATGATTTCTTAATAAAAAAATAATATAAGAGGTTTAAATATTGACGGCCGTACAGGGATAAAATGTTTGTTCTATGCAGACAACTTAGTACTTCTTAGTGATTCACCTGGAAATGCTAAAAAAAAGACAGTTAGACACTCTCTCTAAATATTGCCAAAAATATAAGTTAGAAATAAATAAGGATAAAACCAAAATGGTAATATTTCGAAAGGGAGGTCGAGTTAGTCAGTCGCTTAATTTTAAATATAACGATTCAAACATTAATATCGTTAATGAATATACGTATCTGGGTGTAGTTTTCTCTAGCTCTGTAATGTTCAAAAAATATTTAGATACGGCCGTAAATAAAGCTAATATAGCTATTAATAAAGTCCGCGAATTACTGACGGCATCGAAAACAAACTCTTGGGACTGCAGAATTATGCTATTGTACAGTACGGTTTCAGCTACTCTACTATATGCTGCGGAAATCTGGAGTCAAAATTATCTCCCGGAATTAGAAAAAGTTCAATCTAGATATATTAAATACCTTTATTGTTTGCAAAGATCTACCCCGAATTACATCATAAGGGCAGAGACAGGTTTAGATCTTATTAGTTCCTATGCATTGAAAAGCGTGCTTCTGTGGTGGGAAAAAATATTAATAATGCCGGAGGACAGGTTACCAAAAATATGTTACAACAGGTTACGCGAATTAGACCTTTGCCCCGACAATATCGTTAAATATAATTGAGTAACAAAATTAAAGAACACTTTAGATAGATTAGGCTTTTCCAGCTTATGGGAAGAACAAAATGCTAACCTAATTAAAAATTCCATAAACTTAATACTATGGGAATATAATAGACAAATATGGCAGGAGGATAATCATCGTATAGAAAATTCCTCCTATAGTCAAATCTATAAATATATTAAGCACCAAGGCAACGCTCAAACATATCTAGGCCTACCGTTAAGCATAACCAAATTACGAGTCATAAGTCAGCTACGGACAATGGGTCGCCTTTTAATAAAATTTTATATTAACAATATCTCCTACCAATGGGATCCTACTAAAATATGTGAAATTTGCAATATGCAAGAGATAGAGACTCTAGATCATTTCATGTTTGTTTGTCCTATATACACCTGGATAAGAAAGTACTAATTGACACCATAATACCAGAAAATTTGATCCCTAATCACAAACTTATTCAGCTTTTGACTGACCTAAATCCTCATAAAATTCAACAAATATATGTCTTTGTTACAACAGCACTTAAAACACGTAGTTTTATTTTATATGAGAAAAGGATTAATGAAACATAATTATAACTATCATATTCGCCATATTTTTCACAGTTAACATATAATATTTATTATCTATAGGCGCTTTCAGTTAAATTTAAGCATGACTCATTACTTAGGAATTTAAGGAATTCCAGTGCTACAACTTTAAGAAAACGTTTGTCTTAGGTAATAGCATAATTTCTATGGATAAAATATACTAAAAGTGTTTTTGATAATGTTATTGTTTTACAATAACCAATTAAAAAATAGAATTTGACAAGCGGACAATTCAAAATTTAAAAAAATTATACATACCTATTTAAATTAATAAAATTAATCATAAAACGTATTGAGTCAAAATGTATTTCTTTACATTCAAATATACTAAATAGTTACTTAAAATTAGAGTGACATAGTTTTTTCTGAAATAAAAAGCTTAATTAAAGTCAGAATCTTCTTAGCATTTTTATGTCTTTGGCCATTTTGGCTATGTAGATGATGTAGATGCCATTTGATGTGACTTTTTTTTACCTTTTATAGCATCTTTTTGTTATCACTAGTGAGTTCATTTTAATTTTGCATTATTTTTGGAAATCTAGGGTTTTAAAATACTTAAAACTTTAAACATAATTGAATAATACATACCTATGCACTTAATAAGACTGATTTTGGCAGTCAGTCATAACAGTAATTTTAATTCACTGATAAACTTCAAAATTAGTAAAATAAGGTGAATTTTCAACAAAAAAAAAACTGTAATTATAAAATACAAGTATAGGTTTTAGACATATAGTTATATGATAAAACGTTAACGATTTTCTAAAATAAGTACTGCACAAACCAAGAATATAATCAATAATTAGTAAAACTCTACGTAAGGTACCTAAGGCATTTAAGGCCCAGCGGGTAATAAGGCCCATTAGCTATATTTCTTACCAAGAAAAGTTGTCTAACTTATCAACAAATTTAATATGAACTTTCAATCATTTCAAAACCAGATACAAAAGTTGAGCTACTCAGAGTAACAAATTCATGTCATATTTTAACAAACAAATTTAGAGGTTACATTTTCGTTCGTTGATATAAAAATTGTGCACATTGTGAGTGTTATATTAATGATTTTTTAAAGGTATGTTTCTTTCAAATTGTTATCAAAATTGAAAAAAATTAATATTCTTTAAGTTTTACATCAATTAATTTAGTTTATTTCTAAAGTATTTATATAAAATGTATATAAGCATATAAATATTGACATGTTGATAATAAGGCCCATGCAAATTTTGTTTGGGCTTTATTACCAACACAATTAAAATCAAACACTACAAAGTCAAATCAATTAAAACAGGTTTGAAGTCATTAACAAATGAAGCAAAATTAGACGCACAACCTTAAATTACTATAGTTACTCTAATATAAAAATAACAAAAAGGGAAAAGGACAAAAAACTAAGTACATTTAATTTTGATTTATTTGTTACATTTGTTTAATGATGTCAGATCAGTTTTAGTTGGTTTGGTCGAATTTTTATTTTTATTCCTTAGTGTTTGGAAGTATGGCTGATAAAAAGAAGAGAGCGTTGTGGTCTGAGGAAGCACTGGCATCAGCCTTAAGCTATGTCACTCGACATGGCAATCAAAGAGAGGTTGCAAGGAGATTCGGAATTCTAAGAAGAACTCTTAGATTTAAAATTTATTTATTTCGACTTAATATATTCAAACACCTAGTACTTGACTTATTCGAAAAATATGATAAAAAAATTACAAATTAAAAATAATGACTTAGGTAATTTCTTTTATTGTTGTTTTCAATAACAGTCACGCAGTCAAGCGGGATTTAAGGATTTTCGAAACTTTTTTGAACGTGTAAAAATAACAAAATATTTTGATATATAAGTTCAAGTTATTCTTAAAGTATTTTCAAGTTCAAGTTATTCTTAAAGTAATTAAAATCCCCCAATTAATTTTAAAAAAAAATAATAAATGTACTATTTCAGGCAGTTGTAATAGGTGGGCCTTATTTTCTACACCAGTCGGAAATAAGGCCCAATTGCAGACACTTTTTAGAATCAAATTTTTGACTTGTATAATTACAAATTCATTAATTTTTTTAGGAATTTTTATCAAAAAATAAGTAAATTTTTATAATTAAATACGATATTTTTGATATTTTATAAGATATATAAATAATAAGCATATTTTGCTTAGGTGGGCCTTAATTGCCTTAGGTACCTTACTTTCTCAATAAATTAATATAAAACTTATCATATTCGACAAATTATATTAAGAATTAAATGAAACAAAACATATTTTTTTTTTATTTTAACTTTATTCTAAATACAGTAATACAAAATTTACTGATATGAGGTTATGTTACAAAAACAAACCAATATGAAATAATACAAAATATAAATTTTTATTAATCACTAATAATTATACAGGATTGTGTTACAAAACTAAAAAAAATTCACTGGAACACAAAATGTTTATTAATCAGTTCGAAAAACACAAAATTTTACCACAAACGTACAAAATCAAAAATGTATCTATTTATAGATACACTATTATATCGAATACGAATACACAATTTACTATAATTTTTAATAATCTTAACAGTAAGAAATAAACAGTTTTTAAAAAATATAAATAAAAACAACACGAATTTTAAAAATAAAGACACTTTCGCCGACCATTATTTCGTAAATATATTCCAACTTTCAAAAAATTAAAACTATGTACATACCATAGAAATCATATAGAAATAATCTCTTTGAATTTTTTGATTGTTGCCAAACTTAACGAAATAAAGAAAAAAGTTCGAATAAAAAACGATACAGCTAAATAAATTGAAAGTTACAATTAACAAAGTCATTTATTTTAAAAAATAATGCAATTTACCTTTTAATTTTAATAAGAAGAGGTATTAATAAAAAAATCGAACTTTTTTAAAAAGCTGAAAACTGGCAACGCTTTCAGGAGTAGATTTAAATGTGTAAAACGTAAACATAAGAATCGGCAAACGTTTTTGACGTCTCTGGACGTCTCCTATACAAATACATTGGAACATTCCTTCTTAGCTTTATCTCTTTCATTATTGCAGTTGCGTACATTTTAAATCTGCACTTTGTTTTTAGAAAAGAATGGAAGATTGATTTGTTTCGAATATAAGATCACTTGATGATCAATTGTAACTGAAATACAGTATAGAAATAATCTCTTTGAATTTTTTGATTGTTGCCAAACTTAACGAAGTAAAGAAAAAAGTTCGAATAAAAAACGATACAGCTAAATAAATTTTAAAGTTACAATTAACAAAGTCATTTATTTTAAAAAATAATGCAATTTACCTTTTAATTTTAATAAGAAGAGGTATTAATACAAAAATCGAACTTTTTTAAAAAGCTGAAAACTGCCAACGCTTTCAGGAGTAGATTTAAATGTGTAAAACGTAAACATAAGAATTGGCAAACGTTCTTGACGTCTCTGGACGTCTCCTATACAAATACATTGGAACATTCCTTCTTAGCTTTATCTCTTTCATTATTGCAATTGCCTAAATTTTAAATCTGTACTTTGTTTTTAGAAAAGAATGGAAGATTGATTTGTTTCGAATATAAGATCACTTGATGATCAATTGTAACTGAAATACAGTATAATATTTATTGTTTTCCATTTCATACATACTATCACACCAAAATAGAAACAATTTTTTATGTTTCTTTTTTTAATATATTTTTTTCTCATATCTCATATAAAATTATTATTATTATTATTATTGTTATTATTGCTGTTTTTTTTTTTTTTTTTTTTTTTTTAATTAAAATTGGGGTACTGCTGCCGGTGGATGGCGCGGTCAGCAGTACCCAGCGGCATCGCCATCGAAGGGCATGCGCCGCCACACACGATATATATAAAAACAACACGTAAAGACAGGGACACATAAATGCACTAGACAATGGACAAACATACACATAATAAAATTCACCGATGAGCCCTGCCATCCCAGGGCTTCATAAAGAGCGGACAGTCCTTGGTGGCGGTACGCTAAGTACCAGCCAGAACGTCCGGGCACCAAGGACTGAAAACCAACGATGCAACTCCCCCCGAGGTGTAAAGGGCCTCGGGGTGGAGGAACCTGACTAGACAAACTCAAAAATAAATAGATATCACAGTAGTCACAAAATCAGCAGTATCACAAAAAAGTATCACAGAAGAACTTATTGCGTCACCGGGAAGCCACAGGCCGACCAGTGATGCAAGAAGGAGTTAAAAGAAAATACCGCTGTAGACCCATAACAACAGGCCTACAGCGGCAAAAAAAAATATCACAGATAAGGAACAAAAATAAAAACAGAACCAAACAAGAAATATCACAGTAACCCATCGCACTAGAGGGGAGTCTGGAGCCACCCAGTGATGTGATGGGGATTATAACAACGTTAATGGAGATACAATATCACAGCTTAAATATCACAGAGAGCCCGTTGCACCCCGAAAGTCCAAAGCCATTCAGTGATGCAACGGGAATACTAACAACACCTTTGGGAACTCGAGGGCTCCCAGCGGCCGAAAAACACAAACACGGGACAACAAACAATAACAAAACTTATGTGTTAAAGGGATCTGTGATCGTCCTATTTATTAACTAACCAGAGCCTCGTCTGCCAGCTAGCCGAAGCTAGCGCCCACCAGGCACGCCGTGGACATGAGGTTGGATTTATACCCAGCTATTGCTGTTGTTATTTTTGTTGTTGTTATTGTTATTGTTATTATTATTATTTTTATCATATGTAAATCTGTATAATTAATTCTTACTTGAATGTATGTATGTGAATGTGTCAGTTTCTGATATTACTGTTTTACATTCTACTGATAAGATTTTGTAAAAAGTACCAACCACCTGTAATAAGCCTTGCTTTAAATAGAGTATTATTATTATTATAGACTTTTACGCCAACCTGGCGCTCACTACTCAGTAGGACAGTATTGGGTAACATTCACCTATATCGGCATTATGCAAGGTATTAGGCTCTGTGGAAGGGTAATGTGCCAAATCAATCCGTAAAAGTACCGTAGTACATTCACGGACGGGTTTGTCACATCACTCCTTATATTGTTGTTATTGTTGCTTGAAACGAGGTGTTTCAATTATTATTATTATAAAAACCTGGCGCTCACTACTCAGTAGAACAGTACTGGGTAACATTCACCTATACCGGCATTATGCAAGGTATTAGGCTCTGTGGAAGGGTAATGTGCCAAACCAATCCGTAAAAGTACCGTAGTACATTCACGGACGAGTTTGTCACATCACTCCCTATATTGTTGTTATTGCTACTTGAAACGAGGTGTTATTCGTCTACTTTGGTGTACACTGGGTCGTACGGCGAGACTTTTGTTTATTATTATTATTATTATTATTATTATTATTATTATTATTATTATTATTATTATTATTATTATTATTATTATTATTTTCACTTAAAATTGGGGTACTGCAGCCGGTGGATGGCACGGTCAGCAGCACCCGGCGGCATCGCCTACAAAGGGCATGCGCCGCCAAAACGGGAAAATGATAAAAACGACACATATAGACAGGAACACATAAATGCATTAGACAACGGACAAACATACACATGATAAAATTCACCGATGAGCCCTGCCATCCCAGGCCTTCATAACGAGCGGACAGTCCTTGGTGGCGGTACGCTAAGTACTAGCCAGAACGTCCGGTCACCAAGGACTAAAAACCAACGATGAAACTCCGAGGTGTAAAGGGCCTCGGAGTGGAGAAATCTGAGTAAAAATATCACAGTAAAACAACATCACAATAATATCAGAAAAAAAGAAAATAAGAGGAAAATCTTATTACGTCACTGGGAAGCCACAGGCCGACCAGTGCCGCAATAAGTAGTTAAAAACAAAACCGCTCAGGGGCCACAACGGCAAGCCCACAGCGGCACAATAAAATATCACAGATAAGAATAGAAAGAAATGATGTACCACCTCGGGTGGAAAAGGCCCTCGGTAGTACATCGTTAAAAAACAATAACAAAAACAAAATAACACGTATAAATAACAAAGTGCCACTAAGGGTGTAAAGGCCCTTAGTGGCATAAAAACAAGACTAAAAGTACCCTGCCAGACCAGCTGGAACAGGGTATTGTTAATAAAAAAATAAATTAAGACAACACACAAAATTTCATGAACAAATAAAATTAAAATATACTGAAATTAAAATACTATCGGGGGAGATAAAAAGAGACGACTTTGAATAAAATAAGAGATGTAATTCCCCTAAAGTCTCTGAAGAAGATGCGAATTTCGGAGAAATTCAAGCATCTTTCTTTCAGAGACTGCATCATAAGCTAAAGCTTCGGCTACATTATTGGGGAGCTGCAACCTCTGGCGCAATGGCTCAAAGGTTACACATTCCTCAACTATATGCCTCACGGTCAGCGCCGTCCCGCAGGCGGCGCACCTTGGCTAATCCTCACCGGCGAGAAGATGACGATGTGTTAACGCCGTGTGGCCCAAGCGTAAACGCGTCAGGGCCACACTTTCTTGCCGGCTCAGATTTACAGGTGTCGGAGTTCTTCGGACCTCAGGTTTCACCTGTTTGAGCTTAGCCGTGAGGTTGTTCCACTCACGTTGCCATTTCTGATCGATCGCGGATCTAATGCACACTCTCAGATCCTCTGGGCGTATGGCAATGTCCTGTGGCTCACCGACTTTGGCTGCATGACGTGCTGCCTGATCGGCGAGTTCATTGCCAGGTATCCCCATATGTCCGGGTATCCAGAAGAAGGTGATAGACTTCTGGCGGAGCATGTAGAGATACGTTAGGATGTTCTGCACCAGTGGATCGGTGGTATGAGAGCGGCAGATCGCTTGCAACGCGCTCAACGAGTCGGAACAAATGAGGAATGCGCTGTCTTCGGATGTTTGACAGAATCGCAGGGCTTGCAAAATAGCAAATAATTCTGCAGTATACACAGTGACCTGGGGAGGAAGTGACCAAGCGTGAGGATCGTCACGAATGACGATGGCACTTCCCACACCCGTAGCTGTTTTGGAACCATCTGTGTATATGCAGAGAGAGTCAAGTTCGCTAATGATCTCGTAGAAGCGGGATCGATATTGGAATGAACTGGTCTCCTCCTTGTTGAGTTCAGTCAGGGAGTCTGCACTTACAGTTCGCCAAGGTACTTCTATAGGACGTTTGGGAAGTACCTTGGCGAACTGTAAGTACAGACTCTCTAATAATTCCTGCTTTCGAACGGCCACTGGTCGACTTACGGTGGGACGTCGACCATAGAGCCCCTCTATACGGTATCTGCTTCGAATGTCCAAGAATAATAAGGTCATCGGCGTAAAACAGACACGTAATTTCAGTACTTGAATCAATGCTTATACCACCTAATCCCCGGGACCGTAAATAAGTTTCAAAGTCAGATATAAAAAGTGCGAACAAGATTGGGCTCAGTGGATCACCCTAGAGTACTCCAGATGTTACGTCAACAAAAGACGAGAGTCGACTATTGATTGATATTTTAAGTTTGGCGTGGTCGTAAAGTTGTTTTATTATTCTTACGATTTTTCCGCTGAGACCAGTTTCAAATAGCTTCTTCCACAATAGCTCATGGTTTAGTGAATCAAAAGCTCGCTGAAAATCTATAAAAATATCTATAAAATATCTTGATCAATATCAATTACTAATGTTTTATTATGCTCATGTATTTTCTGCATTAAAGTACGGTATTGCTATGTGGGGAGGTTGCGCTAAGGCTAAACGCATACTGATCATTCAAAAAAAGATTCTAAGAAAAATATTTAAAATAGGTGCAAGATTTTCGTGTAAAGATATTTTCAGGAAATGGGATATTTTGACTGTACCCGCAGTTTATATATACGAATTATTATTAACTTACATGCATAACAAGAAAGTTTTGTAATAACAACTACAAGTAACCACTATAATACAAGATTTAAGTCATCATATGATTTTTCACACAGAACAGTCTTTTATGAGGAAACACCGTTGTATGTAGGTTATAAAGCATTTGATAAATTACCAACGAAAATACGTAGGGAAGAGAAATTTGTTCAATTTAAAAACAAATTAAAAAATTATTTAATTAATTTGGCACCTTATGAAATAAGTGAATGTTTGTAATTGTTGACGATTGTATACCTTTATTTGGTCATTTCTAATAAATATTATTGTCATTATTAATAGAATCAATTTCCTAGATTGGACCATAACGAAAACTAACAATAGCCTTGATTTCAATATTTATAGAAAACCATCATATTCCAGAATTGTAATACCAAACGGTTCAATAAGTCCATTGCAACACAAAGTCGCAGCCTATAATTCTATGATCCATCGCGCCATTAATTTCCCGTTATCTAAAGAAAATTTTAAAACAGAAATAATTAGCATTAAAACAATAGCAAATAATAACAAATATAACTCAAAATTAATTAATAAATTAATAGCTAAAAAAAGAATTTAAACAAATCTTAAAAGAAATTTATCCCTCCGTTAAGTTAGACCCCAAATCAAATTTCAAAACTGTAACATATTTTGGTAAGATTTCAGATAAAATACATAAAATTCCAACTAAATCAAATATAACTGATGCATTTTAACCGTAGAAAGAATGGTTAAAAATAACTGTACAAAATACTTTTTTTGGAAAATTCTAGTATACTTACACCGTTCAAAAAAATGCAGTATATTGTTTAGTCCAGCGGTTTCCAAACTATGTGCACTTATGCCCCCTATAAAAAATCTGGCCTCTCCCGCCTCTCTCTTGAAAAAATTTATAAACAATTCGTAAATTATTTTTTCACTGAAAAACTCCTATTTTTGGCGGACGACAGGTCTATACGACACTTGAGAGGAAACCGTTGATCAGACACGTTTTCAATACTTACGTGCTAACATGATTCTGACCGTTTGAGAATTGTTATTGTTAAAATATTACTTACAGTAGTGAGCAGAAAAATCAGTGTTAAGGGGTTACATGCCTTTTTTTTAGCAAAAAAACCTAATTTATTCCAACCTTTAGTCAATTTTTTCTATTAGTAAATGCTTATGGCTTGTACTTGAACAAAGGAATATAAAAAGATTGAAATTTCAAATTTTGACAGTGCTTTAAACAAAAAATTTTGAGTTTTGGTAAAAATTGATTGTTTTTCGTTGATTCTCTACTTGTAAAGTGAGATGTAATGAACGGAAGCAGTAATTTTTCGTTCAAGTACAAGCCATAAGCATCTACTAATAGAAAAAATTTTGTTTTATTTTAGGTAAGAATTTCACGAGTTACTCTGCCTATGGCGAAAAATCAGCAATTTTCAAAAACTAGCTGCCAGTAGCCAGTTTCATAAAAAATTTTTTACAATGTCTCAAAATAATATATAATAATATGCCAAAAGTTGAAGTATATTATATTTTCTTAAATTGTAAAAAAAAAATCGAGAAAATAGTGTTTTTTGCTAAAAAAGACCATGCAACTCCTTAATATAAAATGTCCATTATTTGGTAATTATGTTTATGCGCTTATTCATAAAACCATGATTTTATCAAAACGACGACGTTATTTACAATTAACCTGCGTCCCCCTGGTGAACATTGCGCGCCCCCCTGGGGGTCTCAGTTTGGAAACCGCTGGCTTAGCCTATCTACTTATGCTACACCAAAGCTCATAATAATAGAAGATTTGAAGTTTTTGAATAATAATTGACTTATCGAATATTATCTAGTAGGTAGTAACAGCAATATTTTCTAATTATATAGGAGCTGAGCATCTTATCTACTTACGCCACATCAAAGCTCATTAAAATCAAAAGGGTGCTTTGATGTGGTGTAAGTAGATAAGATAGACAATTAATAAATTAATTATTACTCAAAAAGCACCCTTTTGATTTTAATGAGCCTTGATGTGGTATAAGTAGATAAGATGCACAGCTCCTATAATTAGAAAATATTTCTGTTATTACCTACCGTCAAGTGGGATTACTTTGGCCAAAATATAACATTTTCAAAATTTACTTGAGATATATTTTATACAAATGGCAGCATATTATTTTAAAAAACTTTTAAAACAATATTTGTATAATTCTGGTGCTGTGGCTAGCATTTTTTTTTAATTTTGGAAGTATGCATATATTTTTTTATATTTTTTTAAAATTTGGTCAAAATTACCCAGAGGTTGGGGTTACTTTAGCCACTTGTTATTTTAATTGTTTAAAATCCATAGTAAAGGTATTTTAAAACAAAGTTACCTTTCCTTATGATAATTTATGATATAATAAAGCACAGTTAATAGACCAAATCATATAGTTTTTTTTTCTTTGTTTTTTGTTTTTTATTTTTTATTTTTTTTTTTAATTTCAAATGTAATCGAGTGCTTGTGAAACATTATTAATGTATGGCGAACTTTTTTTTGTATTTTGTACACACCAATATTCATATGTTCACTTAATGTCCAGCTTTAGCTGATACTTGAACACTCGATTTACTTTGGCATGTATGACCAATTCATTATGTTAATTAAAATTCTCTTAGTGTTTGAAAAATTATCACACTGGATCGGCTGGGATTCGAACCCGGATCTCTTGGTTGCTAGCCAAGCGCCTTACCAATTAGGCCACCGACCGCGTCTCTTTAATGCGAGACTTTAAAAAAAATATATAACTGCTTCTCGCATTAAAGAAAGGATGTGTTTGATTGATTATCAGATTGGAATGGCACTCGAACAAGCGGTCGGTGGCCTAATTGGTAAGACGCTTGGCTAGCAACCAAGAGATTCGGGTTCGAGTCCCAGCCGATCCAGCGTGATAATTTTTCAAACAGTATGTGAATTTTAATTCAAATCATATAGAAAAAAATTTTATTTAACAAACGGAACATTCACAGTTTATACCTTTAAGAGTAAACAACGGTTAATTATTGAAAAACAAATTAATTATTAAGTTTATATAATATTCGAGTTTGAATCAGTTTACTGTTTAAAATTATAAACTTCAATAGCTATTTTATTTGTTAATTAGTACTTACAATAGCGTTAACAATAATTAAGTAGTATAAGATAAAATAGTGATAAGTGATAGAAAAGTAAAAGTTAAGTGATAAGTAGTGTTAAGGTGAAACATTTATAATAATCGAGATCGACAGTGGTGGTGGATTTGAGGATGGCATTGATAACATCAGTAATGTCAGTGCTTGTTCCAGTTCGACAGTGGAGCTATCTTTGAATCTGACTATGTGACTGAAACACAAACATATTATAAAAATTCCGGTGAGGTCAATCCATTTAATTCTAATCTAGAAAATGTTAGAATAATTAACTTAAAAGATATAAAACTTGTAAAAATTAGCAGTGATTTGACATCAACAAACAACAGTAACTCGTTGCTACATGATAAAACACCAACACCTAACATACAATTTATCAGTTTATCATTGCGTAATCAAGATAATCCGCAAAAATCTCTCCAAATAAATAATAATATCGTTACCAATAGTGTCAAAAACCATACAAATCAAAACAATATAATTAATAAAAATTTTGATAAAAATCACTCAGGGCCTATTATGATATGGTTGAAAGTATTGAGAACCAAAATATTGGTAGTCTACACCTCCATGTCATTGGGTCGATTCTTCTTTAATTCATTCCCGCAATATAAAAACAATCTACGGGACATTAATAAAATAGGAAAAAACAAAGTTAGGTTTTAATTTGATAAATATCAAATCGCCCATGAAATAGCAAACAATCATAGTTCTGTGTTCGCTAACAAAGGATAGAAGATATATATTCCCGATTATTTAGTTACAAGACAGGGTGTGATAGGGAATGTGGATACTAGTTCATCAGATGACGATATCTTAGAAGGAATTTCAAGCCCGATATATATTAGAAACATACGACGTATGACCAAAAAACAATCAGACAAAGATGGTAATAGCCAAGTAATTAACTTGACTTTGATAATTGCTACTTTTGAAGCACAATACTACCAAGTCATATACGGCAATATGGGGTTAGACGCATAGTTGAACAATATATTCCTAAAGTAACCTAATGATTCTCATGTTTACGTTATGGTCACTTAAAGCAACAATGCAAAAGTTACACAATTAATGCAAAAGTTACACCAGATTTATGCTTACGTTGCGTTTACACTGTAATTTAACTAATTTTGTGTCATATAGTTAACTTGATGGTTGTTAAATATTAAAAAAAATTATTTAGATACTTCCTCTAGTCAAATAATGGAATTGTTAAAATTGTAAAGTTGAAAAATGATTGTTAATTGTTATAGTATCTCTGATTAAAAAATCAAAAACGTTTTTATTTAATGGCTATTATGACGACACAGATTTCTGACACATTTCGGACCTCCATTTTGTTCTATAATTTGTATTGATTAGTCATTTTTGGAGTGGGCGTATCTATTTTGGATTGTGATGTCATCGAATGTAATTGCTTTAGTAACGCCCCTTTTCCTAATATTTAATTTTAGTTCTTGTCGGTACGCCATTTTGTAAAATTTTTCAGCATTAATACATCAAACTTTGCTTCTTGTTATGTCCATTACAGTATTCAAATGTGCATCTATTTTTGTACACCATTGCATCTGTTGTTTATGCTTGTTATCCGTTTTATTGCTTTAAGTACGTTTTATTTTTTTCCAAGAAATTGATTTATGTGAACTGAGAGTATTATGTTAATTACATTCGTGTTGTATGAGTGAGAGAGATGAGTGCAATTTTCTGAAACCTTCGATAGTTTAATGTCAGTGCAACATCATATTACCTCTTACATTGAGTGATTTGCTCATCTCTCTCCCTCACTTTGTTTTGGTAATATTAGTTAGTGTCTCTGTCAATGAAGGATACTAATGGAACGGTTTGGAAATTTCGAGAAAGACAGGACAATGTATGTCGTGTCCAGAAGAAGCTGAAGCGGTTCGACGAGAAAGTATACTTGACTCACGGTCGTCTTACGATCTCTATACCCAGTATCCTTCTTCTACGACGATTTATTGGGATCCGCAGTTAAGGGTGATCGCCACTCAAGTTTTTTGGAAAAACAGGAGAAACCGAGTTCTGAATTAGGTTGATGCTTTCGGACTTATTTGCGTTGCTTAAACTTTTACTTGATGATCTTCTTTTAAATACTTCTTATTTTGTTTTAAATAATTAATAATTTCGTTGTTTAAAAATGTTTTAGATTTATTTTGACTTCTTTTTTATTTAATTATTTTGTTACTCGTTTTATTTACTTTTAGATTTTAATTATTATTTTATTTTAAATTTTTAGTTTTAATTTTATTTTCTTTTCATTTGTTTTAATTTTATTTTTAAGAAGTTTGTTTCGTTCGAGTTTGTTTTAAGGTTTTTTTATAACAAATAAGTCCCAATTTAAATTTAACAAAATTTATTTAAAATCAAATTTCCATTTATAAAGTTGATAATTAATTTTGAAAAGAAATTTATAAGTTTACAAAAGTTTAAAATAAATTTGGAGAAAAGTCTTTGAATTTACAAAAGTACAACAATTACAAAAATTATCAAAATTATGTACAACAATCGGAACATTATTAGTTTTACAAATTTTCTTTGAAAATTTCAAAATACCGACGGACAGAGTAAGGAGTTAAAATTGATAAAAAATTTTCCAGAAACTAAATTTTTGTTTTTTTGAAATTACAAATTTATAAAGATATTATTGCTTAACTAGCAAAAATGCATGATACGCGTTTTTTTTTTTGGAGCGAAGGTTCTAGAACATTGATTTATTGTTAGTTAATTGTAAACCATGTGTCGTTTTGTAAACCATGTGTCGTTTTGTAAACCATGTGTCGTTTTGTAAACCAGGTGTCGTCCAGATGAATTTGTAGAATTTGAGAGATGTTAGAGTTGAATGGGACGGATGGGTCGTCGTCCTGTGATACTGGAAGAAGTTGAAGAACTCCTCCTATTGTTTATTTTTGTAAGAAGTTGCTCAGTGGCTGGTTCGTATCTGACCTCGGAGTTCAGTGGTTGAACCTGGTTGTGTCTGTTTTCTCCAAACAGGCAACTATAAAAATTGAAAGTGTCTCCATTGCGTTTACGACATGGTGTAAGGCACCTAAACAAACTAGATAATAAAGTTAAAAATAATTTAATTATGCCATATTTATGCAGATAGTATAAAGCAATTATAATGACGAGTGATCCTCCAATGTATGTTAACCATTCGTAGATTTGGTTTTCGTAACGTATAATGAATGGCTTGTTCAGCTGTCGTTGAAGATTTTCATCCATTTGATTTAGTTTATGTTGTGTGTATTTTAGTTCGTTCAGATCCAAATTGGTTATCCTTATTGGTTTGATTTCTTCGTGCTTCAAAGTTTTTTCATAATTCACGTATTTACAGCAGTCGTCCTCTAGGATGTCGACCTGCGGGATTCT
This sequence comes from Brachynemurus nebulosus, assembly GCA_035578155.1. Lineage (NCBI taxonomy): Eukaryota > Metazoa > Arthropoda > Insecta > Neuroptera > Myrmeleontidae > Brachynemurus > Brachynemurus nebulosus. The sequence goes on along the minus strand of JAPWDM010000046.1, from coordinate 98,546 downwards.
GATCTAACTTGAAATATTTTTCATTGATACTATTGGTTGTAGAATTATTTCTGATGTGATGAGACGGCAGTCACCATTGATTTCGATGGTTCCCATTCCATCCAGTGAAATTTCTTCATCTTCTTCACCGTTGCATAAAATATTGCATTTCGTTTTCCTAGCTAATATGAATAACCATTTCTTGTTGGAAATCGATTGCCATATTTCTGGAATAGCTTCTATGGTTGTTGTTTTACATGACTGCGGTAACTTCTCGGTTTCCAAGTCGAAAACTTCGAGTTCGCATATGTGATCTGATCGTCTCTCCATAGTTTTAATATTTGAACAAATAAAAATGCTATCTATGTTTATGCAATCATCTAAATTTTTTAATAAGGCAAATTGTGATTTGCTTCTACTTGTAATTATATAAGAATAATCAATTGTTATGTAAGATATTTTGGATAAATTTTTATGAGGAGTTGGTAATGGGTATGTTTGATACAATGAATACTCCATTATTTGAGTGATTGGTATTTTTAATAATATGACTAATACGTTTTCTTTAAAGAAAGATTTGATTGTCATTATTTTGTAATAATCTGCAATGTAATTTTCATTTAGTGGCAAAGGTAGTTCAACTGAAGTTAAGGGTTGCAATTCCTTAATCAACGTTGCTGGATTTACTACGTTATAATCAATTATACCATGTCTTATTAACGTTAAAGTTGTACTATAAGATTGGAGCAATCGTAAATTTATATCGTTAATTTGTTTTAACAACAGTAAATGATCGAGTACAGCAATTTCTAACTGGTTATTATTTATTACTGCTTCTGAATCAACCATGTACTTATTAAAACTTTTAATATCAGAATTTAATTCATTTTCTGCATTTTGAATTTTTGTTAAGGTTTTATTTAAAGTGGACATTGTTTCCGATAAAATTTTAATTTGATCTTTCATAATATTTTGGGTATTTTTTCTATCGTCGATGAGTGTGTTGATTGAATTTTTGTAAAAAGCTGCATCTTCAGAGTCTGGGTCCTGACCAGCCATTTTAGAATTTTCAAGCCGGCATCAATTAGGCCTCTTTTTTGTCTATGCATTTTTAACGTATTTATTAAGGATTTTATTTCTTCTAGTTGTTGCAATATTAATTTTTGTTGTAATTTACATGTGGCTGCATTAGGGTTTTGTATTGGAATTTTATTACATAAAGTTAGCGAATTAGAGTAGTGAATTTGTACTAACCTTAGATTATCTATGAATATAGTGGTGTTTATAAAATGAACTAAAGTAAGTTTTTGGGTGGATATTTTTGCATCACCTAATTTTTTTAAAAATATGCCAGATGATTTATTGATTTTCTCTACTTGAATGTTCGATTGGCTCATTCGGATCAGCACAAGTACTATCATTATTCCAATTGTAAGCTTCATCTGAAACATAAAGTTTCAGGCTGTTAGCATGATATATTTTATCAAATTTTTTCATTTTTATTTTAACTGTGTTCGTGGAAGGGTAGGTTTGAATTACTTTAAAGGGACCGCGAAATTTGTCAGTAAGTTTACCGGGACCATGTTGTCCTTCTTTAACAAATACAAGATCGCCTACTTTAAATTGACGTTGTTTAGAATTTGTATCGTATGAACTTTTATTAACGTTTTTACTTTTAATTAGATTTTTCCTAGCTGTATCTCTAATTTTGAAATTTTATTTTGAATTTCTTCAGTTAAATCTTGATATGTTCGTCTGTTCGGGTGATTTAAAACATTTGGAATTAACGGGTCTTTACCAAATACTAATTTATAGGGAGTTTCGTTAGTGGACCTATTTATATGAGTGTTGTATGAAAAAGTTGCAAGATATAGCATTTCATCCCAGTTGTCTAAATCTTCGTTAATATAGGATCGTAAATAATTTTCTAAATAAGCGTGGGATCTTTCTAAAGAACCATTTGATTGTGGATGATATGAGGAGGTAGTTTTGTGTTTAATTGAAAATAGTTTACTGACTTCTTTAAATAAAGCGCTGGTAAAAGTTGCGTCTTGGTCGGTTAATATGAAGGGGGGAAAACAGAAGGTACTGGCGTATTTTAGAAAGTATATAGCAGCCGTTTCTGCTTTTTTATCAGGCATCGCGAAGGCTTGTAGGTGTTTTGTTAGATTATCTTGCAAGGTAAAAATAAACCTATTTTTATTTTTAGTTTCGGGCAACGGGCCGATAAAATCGAGTGAGGTTTCGTCATTAAAATTCCTAGCAGTGGTAGTTATTATCATAGGGGATTTAGGTATTCGGGAAGGTTTGGATTTTTGACACGTTTGACAATTTTTTATATAATTTTCAACAAAAGTTTTCATGCCTTTCCAAAAGTATTTTTTTCGTAATTCTTCAAAAGTGCGTTTTACCCCTGGATGACCTCTTAAGGGATGATCATGGTATTGTCTTAATAATTTAAGTTTTTCTTCATTTCCGCGAATTAGTTGTGGTTCGTCAGAGTTATTTTCGTCAGTATTGGTTGTATCGTCTGTTTCGTCTGTACAATCAAAAGTGTTAACGCTAATGTTATCTAGATTGCTTAAGTTAGTAGATTTATTACAAAAATTAAGTCATTTGAATTTATGATTTTAACATTCTCTGAAAAATGATATTTTATTAAATTTTGAAAATAACTATTTTGAATATTACTATCAATATGAGAGATGTCAATCATTACATTTTCGTCACTTGAAGTTTCTGCAATGTCACCTATTGTGTTAAACAGAATTTTTAGATCTAACTGATCATTTATTTGATTTTTAATTGTGAATAAAGTTAATGTCTGTTCGTCCGTTTCGTCACGAAAAACTTGTCCTAAATTTGAATTGATTAAGTCTATTTCAGTAAATTTTTTTAGTAAAAATGTTTTTAAACTATCGTTGATTTTGAGATCTTTTGAAATTGGAACAATTAGTGATTTTATATCTTTTATATGAGTTGGTGTTAAATATTCAATTTTACTGGTATGGTTATTGTTAAAATGATTGAAATCTTCAAATGATTTGTCTTTGTCCGTCATGAAGTATAAAATTGGTCTACTTAGTAAATCAGCTACACGATTAGTTTTTCCTGGAATATATTTAATTTCGTAGTTATAATTCATTAATTTTAATCGCCACCTAGCTAATCTACTAGTTGGATCTTTTACATTATAAGGCCAAACAAGAGCCCTATGGTCAGTTTTTATTTCAAATTTTCTACCATAAAGAAAATGATGAAAATGCTTGACTGTTTTTATAATTGGAAGACATTCCTTTTCTACGATTGCGTAATGTTCCTGTGCCTTATTGAGTGTGTATGAGTAGTAAGCACAAGGCATGTCAATACCGTCGTAATTTTGGGTTAATGCTCCACCTATACAACTTTTAGAAGTGTCTGTAGCAATCGAAAACATTTTGTTGTCATCGGGATATTTTAGGATACGAGCAGAGGTTAATTTTTGTTTCAAGGTTTCAAAAGCAATTTTACAGTTTGTGTCAAAATTAAATGGTACATTCTTTCTTAATAAGTTTGTTAATGGTTTTGCAATTAATCCATAGTTAGAAATCAATTTTCTATAATAACCTGTCGTTCCAAGAAAACTTTGTAATTGTTTGATATTTTGGGGTTCTTTTAGGTTTGAAATTTTGTCAATTTTGGAAGTTTGTGGGTGATAGCCATCTAAACGGATTACGTGTCCTAAATAATTTAATTCTGTTTTTAAAAATTCACATTTATCCATATTTATTTTTAAGTTATTATCACTAAGCAATGTTAATACTTCGTCAAGATTTTTAAGGTGTTCTTCAAGATTTTTACCTAAAATTATAAGATCGTCAAGATAACACATGCATTTTTTCTCTTTTATTAAATTTTGAAAAATTTCGTTCATTAATGTTTGAAAAGTAGCCGGAGAGCTGATTAGGCCGAACGGCGTTTTTAGGAATTCATAATGAAATAGACCGACACTGAAAGCAGTTTTGGGAATATCAGATGTTTTAACAGGAATCTGATGAAATCCGCTTGCCAAATCAATGGCAGAAAAATATTTGTTGTTACCTAAGTTAGATAATATTTCATCAATACGAGGGATTGGATAATTATTTGCGACCGTCTTCTGGTTCAATTTTCTATAATCAATTACCAATCTATATTTCTTTTTACCTGATGCGTCTGGTTTTTTATCAACTATCCATACTGGACTGTTATACGGACTTTTAGATTTACGTATTATGTTATTAGCTAATAAGTCTTCTACTTGTCTTTGTGCTTCTTCTAATAAGGGTTTTGGTAAAGGATAAATTTTGCTTTTTACAGGAATGTTATCTGTTAAGGGAATTTCATGTTCAATTAAATTAGTACAACCCGGTGGATCGTTTTCTAATTTAACTATTTTATTATGTTTAAGAATAATTTTTTATAATAAAGATTTTTCGTTTGCATTTAAATGATTAGTTCGTAACTGTTTTAATATTTCACTATGCCTATCTGTTAAGGAAAAAATTTTACTTGTATTTTCTAAAGTAATAGTATTATTTTTAAAATTCATGATAGCGTTATATTTACTTAAAAAATCAATTCCAAGAATTCCATTTAGGGGAATGCTATCGTTTGTTACCAAATGAAACTTATGAAAATATTTTTGTTTATCAAATTCTAAATTAATGTGCACTAAACCATGTGTGGGGATAATTTCGGGTGTTATGCCACTTATATTAATTTTAATGTTAGATTCTATTAATGTTTGATAATCAGGGTTTAAACTACATGATTTTATCAGAGACACGGCTGCGCCACTGTCTAATAAAAATATAAAATAACCTTGTACAGAATGAGGAGAAAAAAATTTTATTTTTCTATCATTTATAACATTTGAAATGTTTGTTGTTGAGCTGAAGCCGCATCGATAGAACTCGTTGTTGGGGCTTCGGTCAACCCGAGTTTGTTTAAGTTTAAATCCTGAAGGTTTTTAGTTACATGCGCCACTTTAGTATTAGGGTTATTTAAATTATCGTTAAATTTTTTCTTACGACACTCATCAACTGTATGTCCCAAAAATTTACAATAAGTACATTGTTTAAATTTTTTATTTTCGTTATTTGTAGAAAATGAATTATTTTTATTTCGACAATCACGAGTGTTGTGATTTGTCTTTTTGCAAATTTTACAATATTTTTTATTAGAATTATTATGTTCTTTATTAGAACTTTGCGATGATAAAAATGCTTCTTCCTCGCATGCGATTGCAAGGGCTTCATTCATAGACACATAAGTTTTGTGTCGTAGAATGCCTGATAATTCAGGTTTACAATGATGGGTAAACCTGCGTAAAGCGATTTCATTTATTAAAGCTAATTTTCCTACTAGCATTGAATTAGAAATTGTTGTTTCTTTAATTTTTTGAATTATTTTAGCATTTAGTTGCTCGATTCTAAGATAAAAATCTTTAACCGATTCGTTCGGTTTTTGTTTACAGGTTCCCAATTGTTCCTGTAAATGCCTTAGGCTTTCCGTAATTTGAAAAGCTTGATTTAATTTTAATTTTAAATCATCAAATGTGTTTATACTCGTCGCGTTAATTTTATTTTTAACTGTCGCGGATATTTTTGAAAAAATTAAAGCAGTTAATGCCCTACATTGATTTTCATTAGCTAATGTGAGAGCGTTTTCCGCATTATGAATAAAATTTTGTAATTCGGCAGGATTACCATGAAATGGAGTAATCATTTGTGCCAAAAATGTTAAAGGGATATTTTTAGTAGAATCAACGACATTAAAATCGTTGTCCTCTGATAGGACTGATGGGGTCGGATTTCCGTTTTCCTCAATCATTGTTAAAATAGAAAATTTAAATAAAAATAAAATGAAATAGAAGCAACAATCAAAACTTGCCTACCTTGTAAGCTCGATTCTTTTTTAGAATGTCTAGACCCACTGGTAGTTGTTTGTTGTTGTAACTTTCAGATCACTACGCGTTAAGCTGGTAGCTGCTGGAGCCGTCTTGACCTAGGCGCAGATGACGCTGTTTTCTTTCAGGCCACTTCCGCTGGGCTGGTAGCTATTGAACCGTCGTCGCACAACGGGAATGTGGTGCTGTTTATTTTTCTTTCAGGCCACTTCTTCTGGGCTGGTAGCTACTGAACCGTTGTCGCACAGTAAGAACGTGGTGCTGTTAATTTTTCTTTCAGGCCACTTCCGCTGGGCTGGTAGCTATTGAACCGTCGTCGCACAACAAGAATGTGGTGCTGCTTATTTTTCTTTCAGGCCACCTCCACTGGGCTGGTAGCTATTGAACCGTCGTCGCACAGTGAGAATGTGGTGCTGTAGTGGTCCTAGTAGCTGCTGCTGGATCCTGAACAGCTGCTGTTTGCTGATCTTGGCAGGATCGCCATTAAATATGTCGTGTCCAAAAGAAGCTGAAGCGGTTCGACGAGAAAGTATACTTGACTCACGGTCGTCTTACGATCTCTATACCCAGTATCCTTCTTCTACGACGATTTATTGGGATCCGCAGTTAAGGGTGATCGCCACTCAAGTTTTTTGGAAAAACAGGAGAAACCGAGTTCTGGATTAGGTTGATGCTTTCGGCTAATTATTTTGTTACCCGTTTTATTTACTTTTAGATTTTAATTATTATTTTATTTTAAATTTTTAGTTTTAATTTTATTTTCTTTTGATTTGTTTTAATTTTATTTTTAAGAAGTTTGTTTCGTTCGAGTTTGTTTTAAGGTTTTTTTATAACAAATAAGTCCCAATTTAAATTTAACAAAATTTATTTAAAATCAAATTCCCATTTATAAAGTTGATAATTAATTTTGAAAAGAAATTTATAAGTTTACAAAAGTTTAAAATAAATTTGGAGAAAAGTCTTTGAATTTACAAAAGTACAACAATAACAAAAATTATCAAAATTATGTACAACAATCGGAACATTATTATTTTTACAAATTTTCTTTGAAAATTTCAAAATACCGACGGACAGAGTAACGAGTTAAAATTGATAAAAAATTTTCCAGAACTAAATTTTTGTTTTTTTGAAATTACAAATTTATAGAGATATTATTGCTTAACTAGCAAAAATGCATGATACGCGTTTTTTTTGGAGCGAAGGTTCTAGAACATTGATTTATTGTTAGTTAATTGTAAATTGCGAATTTTGCATTTTTACTAGTTTCAACTAGATTTTGTAAAAAGGAAATACACAAAATACAATCAAAGGAAATATTAAATTTTGAATAAATAATTTTGAATTATTTTAAATAATAATTCTATAGATTGTAAATATTAAAGGAAATTCATCAGCAATTCTGTCGGAACGACATATATATATATATATATATATATATATATATATATATATATATATATATATATATATATATATATATATATATATATATATATATATATATATATATGTATATATGAGAGGCCAACATTGTGCAGAAGAAATTATTATTAGTTAAGTAGTCAACGTATAGTCGAGTTATGTGATTTTTATATACGAGGCGCGACGCCATAACTGTTTTTGTAAGAGTTTTTCACAATAAATCGAAAATCTATCATTGTTAAAATCGTTAATCGTATTAAATAAATTTAAATCGTTTAAATATTTCGCGTTTTATTTAAATTATTTCCCGAACCACATATATGAAATAAGACATCCAGTTGCGTCGTTGTTCCATGTTTTCAAGCCGAGAAAAGACGAAGGACTTGCGACTCGAGGAAAGGAATTCCAATGCGAAAGTAATTTTTAATTGAGTGGGAAGAAAAAAATTACCTCTTCGCTGTTTTACACCCACTAAACAGGGAATAAAACATTACAAATTTAATATCCGCAAGCGTGGATTGCACAACAACGGCTACGACAAAACCGAAAACGTTTTAAATTGTCATCCAATTGTCGGGGATAAATTACCCAAAACGTTATACTATATAAACAGAATAATTTTATAAATATTTATGGTTAAAAAATTAAATCTGAAATAAAGGTTTCATGCTAAATTTTAAACAACTCAAAAATTATTTTATTTTACATAAACTTACCTTTTCTCTATTTCAGACTTTAATTTTTTAATATTCAACGTTAGAAAATGTAATGTTTTAATATTCTATTTTTATTCTCTAATTTTATAATTATTCATTTATTAATATTTTTTTTGTAATATATATATATATATATATATATATATATATATATATATATATATATATATATATATATATATATATATATATATATATGGGTGATTCCATTCTAACTGTGATTTTTTATGTCCTGTTATTTCTAGAATTTTTATATAAATTGTTAATTTTTTTTGTCGCAATATACGATTCAAACTAATTACCTAATAAATCTTAATGAGTATGATTAAATTTACAAAAATTAACACATTTTCTCCCAGTATATTGATTTAACATTGAACTCCGGCTCAATAACTTTTGTCTTTAGATTTAAACGAATTTTTGAATTTGAATTTGTATGACTCGCGCGCCATCTACCTCGAAATTAATGAAACGGCTAATGAGCCATGTTGAAAGTACGTCACCTGAGTAATATTTACAAACATCAAGTTGATCGAATAGTGCAATAAGTTTGTGTCATTTTACAACTCAATTTCAAAAAAGGTATGTCATAAATTTTCTTGGCAGTACCGTGGTATTGATAAACTGAATTTTTTGTATCATAAGTAATAAATTTTTGTACTTGTTACTAGCCTTAATTATACAGTGAATGAATATTATTAAATTCATAACCAAATAATTACAGAGTTGCTGTTTTAAATGAAAATGCCAGTGCCGTGTCTGTCAGTACCGTGTCTGTTTGACTGATTTTAAATGCATCAGTAAAATATTATGATGGTCATCGCAAAATGTGACTTGTGGGACATGGTGATAATCTAGTCTATAATAAATATTTTTTAAAATTTTTGTAAAATTAATTCTGTATTATTTATTTTATAAAATATATTAAACCACTGCTAAAAAAAATATATTGAAAATACTCAATTTTTCACGCCGCTACGCTGACTATCTGTAACCCCTTAAATCGGACAGACTGAATGTATATATTTTCATAGACTCTGTCGTAGAATTTTGAATTTAAAAATTTTAGTACAGTTAAATCTACTAAACCTAATTTAATTTGAAATTTGATTGTCTTTTTCGAAACTTTAAAGTTGTAGCGAAATCCTTTCAGACTTTCATTTTTACAATAATTTATAGTAATAATATGCATTTACAAATAAAAAAGTTTAAATTTTAAAATTCAAAAATTATTAATAAAAAAAGTCACAGAACGGAATCATCCATATATATATATATATATATATATATATATATATATATATATATATATATATATATATATATATATATATATATATATATATATATATGTGTGTGTTATATTATATAAGGTCCGCCCCGCCCAGAATAATACACAGTCGAGCTGATTTTTTAATGAGGTCCACCAGGATCTTGTAGATCCAAAAACGCCCGAAAAAAGCTACCGAATTTTCTCCTGCTAGAGACCTAAATCATTTTAGATTGATGCTGTACAAAGTCCGTTCGGGTTCTAGGGTCCCAAAAATAGCAAAAATAAATTTCCCAGCCGATTTTAAAAATTCTTTTACTCTTAGAAAGCTAAACTATTTTAGATGGGTATAAAAATGAACTACCCAAGTGAGTTTGAAATTTTTTTCACCATCAAAAAATTAAACTATTAAACAAATAAGTGGATATTTGCTACACTATCTGAGATCTGCTAGGGTCCTGACGACTCAAACACGTCAAAAATTAACTGTGATTTCAAATGATTTTGATAATCTTTTCACTGTTAGAAAGCTAAACTATTTTAAATGGGTACAGGTCTTAACTCTTAGGTAAGATCCTCCAGTGCCCAATATTTGGAAATTCGCTATGTTATGCAGATGCTGCGACAGGAGTATTAAATTTATTATGCCTATTTGTATTAATAAATCATTTTAAACACATATAACAATACCATTGAATTTTGATGTAAAAATGAGAGAACTGGGGGGGGGGGGGGGCAAGGTATTGTACAATCCCTAAGAGGCACTAACTGGATACTAACTCAGTACATGTACAAAATTTCAGCCCTCTAGATTTACTTAGCAAATCTCTAGGCGTGTTAGAAAAAAGCAAAAACATCAAAGAACTATTGGCGTAAAAGTCGCAGGGGTAAGGTTAAAAGTTGAAACCACCAAAAGTCAGTGGATGGCTATTAGTTTAACCAATACAAAAAATTTCATAGGTTTATTTGAGGAGAGTAGTTATTTTTTAAGAGAATGGGATCCTTCTCCCCTCCACCCGGTTTTTTGAGCGACATCGTGAGAAGGTAGCTCGATCGGGGCGGTTCTAGAAGCCTCCGGCGGTGGGTGGAGTAACTTTTTGGTCTCAAACCTTGATTCAAAATTCCATGAAAAAGATAGTGTTGCTAGTCTGAACCACCGCGAACTCTGTACCTTGATTCATAATTTAATCACATTTTTATCTGAAAACAAGTTTAAACTCGTATAAATTGTCAGCTGACGTCATTAGAAGGTATACTGATATTAATAGCGAAGATTTCTATCTAATACGCAAAAATGAATTTTATCATATGATTGTATATTTTTATCTGAAAACAGGCTTATACAGGTTTTCCTTTAAATAAAAAAGCACATTTTTTTATTTTAATAAATTTATTTAAAAGAAATATTTTACAATAAATATTGAAATGTTATTACAATAATATTTGTGTATGGATATAACATTTTCCATGGCGCAAGTTGCTCCGGAATGACGGCCGCATTGAGGACTAGTGTATGTTGATGTTATGATTAACAACTTGGAACCAATTGTTATTTCTTCAAAGTTCATAATAGGCGCTGATGGTAGTAGTCGTTTCAAATACCGCACTTTTTCTTCTCCTTTCGTATAGATGATTCGAGTTCCGTGTAGATTGTTTATTAAGATGTATTGCAGTTCCTCAATTCAATATGTCCATCCATCCAGGAGAGCCCATGATGATTTTTCCGCAACCAACGAGCTGTGCGCTGATCTTTTTCACATAATCCGCAAAACGGTATTGGTAATTTGAATACATAGTGTTGTAGTATATAATCTTCACCATAATTTTCTTTGGAAGAATCGAATTTTAACACAGCTAATTTCTTTATGTAGAACTTCCCATGTGCTGCACTTGGAAAACCTTGGAAGTCAACAATTGCTATGTCAGTTTTCATTGTGCGTTGTCTAGAGTCAAACTGTTCAGCTTAGAATTCAGTAACTAATGTTTTCTTTAAAATAAAACTGGTTTTTATAGGTGTGAGCTTACTTAAATAAGTCGTATGTATGTATGTTTACTGACGTCATTAAAAGATATATATTGCTATGAACGAAAAATTTCCGTCTAATATGTAAAAATAAAAATTATGTTATAACTTGTTTTATTCAAAGTACAAACATTATTCGAATATTATAATTCCATATAAAATTCACAAAATTGTGTGTATGTATATTTGCTAAAAATTAAAAAAAAAGTCAGTCTTTTGATTTACACCCATCCCTAAAAAATAAAACTAATTTTTAATATTATACCTTAAACTTGATGTATATATAAAAATTTCATTTACAGTTATGGTACACCATATATAGATATACTCGTAAATTTTACAAAAATGTATCACTCTGTATATTTTTTTTTTTTTTTTTTTTTTGATGGTGATATTTAATATCAGAATACATATTACTCAGCTAATAATCGTTACTTACTTACGTTATAAATATCTAAGTATGTATTTTTTTAAATACCTTATAAATACCTATGGTTACTTTACTATATGGCTAATCACGCGATATCGTGTGATAAAATATAAGAATTTACTCATTTCACATAAAATATTTGATCATCAACAATTAAATAAAAACGAATTTTTTAAAATATATATATAGTAATATATTATGCATATAAAATGTATTATTTCTATTTAAGTATATATACAGTACTCTGTTAAAAGTGAGGGTTTCTACACCGTTAAAAAACATATTTTTTACAATATCAATATATTTTAAAAAATCATATTTCTTAATATTTTTAAAACTGAATATGTAGTATCAGTAATTTAAGACAGTTTTGAAACATTAATTTCTCGTCATAGATATTTTTTAGTCTTAAATTAATAGCACAATATTCTATATATTTTAAGAAAAAATTTCTTTCCCATATTTTATATTTACTTAAACAATGTATCTGTTTTTGTTAAATTAATTACTTGTTAGTTTAATTATCAACAATTAGTTAAATATACCTATAGGTATTAAATTACCTCCAGTTTTTGTAAACGACTCTAATAAGATGAAAAATTTTTATATACTTATCTAAATATCTTAAACAAGAAATCGTCGAATCAGCATTTTTACATACTTCAATATGTACCTACTGTATATTATTATAAACTGTATATTATTATAATTTTATTTATAAAATAAAATGTGTTTATTTATTAAAAATTTAAAAAAATCACAAAACTGACTGCGAGATATTTCTGGTTAAATACTAAATCATGCAGTTATAGCCAAAAGATTTTGAAGTAAGAGTATGGATGGGTCAAATCGAAAGAGTTTAGTCACCGAATCGATATCGTCATTTTCATGTTAGAATTTCTTAAACACAATTTGTGTGTTTTAACCAATAAGTCCACTATTAGACAACAATGCTAGCTAACAATATTCATCTCAATGTGTACCCAAAATATAAGAATTTCCTAAACACATTTAAATAAGACCATTTTGAATAGTTCAAAAAATACATATTACATGCGCCAATATATTCTGTTTCGATTGCCAAAATGTAGACAAAATTGACGGAGAGTCTACAGAACAGCTGTTGCCTCGTGTTTAATAATATTTTGCAATATGTATATTGGGGAAACAAAAACACCAAAAAGTTGACTGGATTACAAATTAAGCTACCACATAATTCGGAAACTAGAAATATGCATAATATATTACTATATATATTTGAAAAATTCGTTTTTATTTAATTGTTGATGATCAAATATTTTACGTTAAATTAGTAAATTCTTATATTTTATCACACGATATCGCGTGATTAGCCATATAGTAAAGTAATCATAGGTATTTATAAGGTATTTAAAAAATACATACTGAGATATTTATAACGTAAATAAGTACGATTTTTAGCTAAGTAATATGGATTCTAATATTAAATGCCACCATCAAAAGATCAAAAAAAATGTACAGAGTGATACATTTTTGTAAAATTTACGAGTATATGTATATGTGGTGTACCATAATTGTCAATGCAATTTTTATATATACATCAAGTTGAAGGTATAATATTAAAAATTAGTTCGACTTATTTGTTAGGGATGGGTGGAAATCAAAAGATCGTTTTTTTTTTTAATTTTTCAACAAATATACATACACGCAATTATGTGAATTTTATATCGAATTATAATATTCAAGTAATGTTTGCACTTTGAATAAAGCAAGTTATAACATAATTTTTATTTTTACTTATTAGACGGAAATTTTTCGTTCATAGTATTAGTAGCAATATATCTTTTAATGATGTCAGTAAACATACATACACACGACTTATTTAAGCAAGCTCACACCTATACAAACCAGTTTTATTTTAAAGAAAACATTAGTTACTGAATTCTAAGCTGAACAGTTTGGCTCTAGACAACGCATAATGAAGACCGACGCCGCAATTGTTGACTTCCAAGGATTTCCAAATGCAACAAATGGAAAATTCTACATAAAGGAATTGGCTGTGTTAAAATTCGATTCTTCCGAAGAAAATTATGGTGAAGATTATATACTAAAACACTATGTATTCAAATCACCAATAACGTTTTGCGTGAAGGTGAGAAAGATCAGCGCACAGCTCGATCCTTCCTGGATGGATGGACATATTGAATACGAGGAACTACAATACATTTTAATAGACAATCTACACGGAACTCGAATCATCTATACGAAAGGAGAAGAAAAAGTGCGGTATTTGAAACGACTACTACCATCAGCGCCCATTATGAACTTTGAAGAAATAACAATTTGTCCCAAGTTAGGAAACATAACATCAACATACACTAGTCCTCGATGCGGCCATCATTCCGGAGTAACTTGCGCCATGGAAAATGTTATATCCATATATAAATTTTATTGTAATAACATTTCAATATTTATTGTAAAATATTTCTTTTAAATAAATTTATTAAAATAAAAAAAATGCGTTTTTGTTTAGAGGAGAACCTGTATAAACCTGTTTTCAGATAAAAATATACAATCATATGATAAAATTCATTTCTGCGTATTAGACAGAAATCTTCGCTATTAATATCAGTATGCCTTCTAATGACGTCAGCTGACAATTCATACGAGTTTAAACCTGTTTTCAGATAAAATATGATAAAATTATGAATCAAGGTACAGAGTTCGCTGTGGTTCAGATTAGCAACGCCATCTTTTTCATGGAATTTTAAATCAAGGTACAGAGTTCGCAGTGGTTCATCTTTTAACTATTACAAAGGATTTTCGGCGCCATCTATTGACAATTTTTCAAACTTACGCACAGGAATCGCTAGTGTTCAGATTAGCAGCGACATCTAGTAGCGAATTTATGGGACTCGACGATGGCTGCGCCATCTGTTGACAATTTTTCAAACTTACGCACAGGGATCGCTAGTATCCAGACTAGCAGCGACATGTAGTAGTGAAAACTTGGAATTTACAGGGCTCGAAGGTGGCTGCGCGATCTATTAGGGAAATTTTGCATTCTTAGGTTCGGTTAGATTAGAAAAAATTTTGTTAGGTTAGGTTAGGTTAGATCAAGTTCCGTTGAGTTCCGTTAGGTTAAACAAAATTTCCTTAGGTTCGATTGGGTTTGAGACCAAAATATTACTCCAACCACCGCCGGAGGCTTCTAGAGTCGCCCCGATCGGGCTACCTCCTCAAGAGTTCGCTCAAAAAATCGGGAGGAAGGGAGGAGGATCCCATTCTCTTAAAAAATAACTACTGAGGTGATTTTGACCTTGATAAAACTGCTAAAAAACAAGAAAAATCATGTTTTCTTGGTATAGAAATGTTGCGGGTAAGGGTTAAAAGTTGAAACCCCCATAAGGCATACCCTTGATATTAATTCAATCCGAATACAAGATTTTAGCCCTCTGGCTTTATTGGGGTGGCCTTTACCCGTGACATAAACTTCGAAAACGTCGAAAAAGCATGAAATTGTAGCTTATAAATGGTGGGGGTGGGAGTAAAATATTAAAACGTCCAAAAAGCAAAAAGCACACCCTAGATACGGACTCTATCAACATGCAAAATTTCAACCTCTTACGTTAAGTCTGGGGGCTGTGGGCGTGTTACATCCAGCCAAAACACTTATTTCCTCCTCTATTCCCTCCAAATCATCCTAGGAACCTGAACTTTTGATATGTTGTAGATAACTTACCGAAACATTATTTCCAACCAATTGAAAAATTTTTATTGTTTTGTTGCCCGCCCCACCACCCGTTAAAGGTTGGGTCGGATCCAATAATTTGACGAAAATTTGACCCCCCCTTTTATAGTATTATTATGCATCGGAAGGAACCCCACTTACGAAATTGCAGCTCATTCCGTCCATATCAGACATTTTTGTTCTTCAGAATCGTGTTCTACGGGTCCAAAAACGGATAGCATCCCTCGTCCCATTCTCATCGTATAGGCTGTATTAGTTTAATTTTTTTTGTTGAAAAATTCGACTAAAAAATATTTCTATAGATACCACCAATAATAACAATATTTTTACCGACGGTTACTATGAAATTACTATTTACTATAAAAAATACTATTTGTATCTTATAAAGAGATAAACTATAAAGAGATATCCTATAAAGAAATAAACAACCGGTAATTATCCAGTTATCATCAACTGGCACTTCTGCTGTTCTCAACAAAATTCCATACAGATTGTTACGAAGTGGCCTTATAACTTCCTTATTAATTAAATTTAATATTATACCACAAAAAAGGAAACGAAACTTTAACCTTAAAATTCTCAAGGTAGTCAAAAAAAAGAAGACCAAAAAACATATATATTTGTAAAAGACATTTCCATAGCGGACTAGCGGTAGATTAAAAAAAAAAAAATTCCGCATCTGTCCAGCTGATTGTCAGTCCGGGTACATGATCGGCGATGCGCGGCTAACGCACGCTGATTGATGGTAGGGGAAAGAGCCTTCCTTAGTACGAAAATTCCTCGAATCGCTTTTTTTTTCCCCGTCGTCTCGAAGAGTTCGTTTCTCTTGTACTTTCTTAAATTTCTCTTAAATATTATTAGATTTTCATTGTAGTGTTAAATAAACTCATCGCTAACCTTCCGTTGTTGTGGGAGTTATTCACATAACAACAGGTACGTATTAAAATTGTCTAGCTATCTGTAAATATTTAAAACATACAGAATTAATATCTCAATTTCATAATTTAGTCCAATCGAATCTCACCTTTTGGAATTTTCGTAATAATTCGGTGGTGTCAGCCGCTGCTATAGTTAAAGTACACGTGGTCACGTTCTAATATCGCTAAGGAAATATCCGTAATACCATTAAAAATTCACAGTTGCACACCTAGAGATCAATTTTAATGATTTATTAACCAATTTTTATAGTTCGTCCGTAACTAAAATTCGTAACAAACCGATAGGACAATCTGATATTTTCTTCAATAATTTAAATAGGTTTTTAATTTAATTTCTTCAATAATTTCAATTAGTCATTACAGATAAATACACGCGAGTACACGAATCGAATTTACAGACCAAATAAGCTCACTTTCTTGATTCACTACTATATAGCGCTACGTCTCAGGAAAGATTAGACTTGACATTTAAAATAAATATAGACCATAGATATAGATTTACTGAGTAGATGTGCTACGAAAACCATCGATTTTATAGGATCTTGATGTATGTGCCCAGTTATCTAACAATTTCGCTTCCACAACCATACCACCTCGCGCACTCGTGCATCATATCCCCATTCACCACATTTATTAAAAATAAAAGAAAAAAAATAATATCATTACAGAAGCCACCAGTAAAAAGGTGACAAGATGAAATTTCCACTGAGCCGGACTCGGTTGCCCTAACATAACTACTGAAAGTTAGCAGTAGGTATGGGGTGGGTATACCATGGGAAAATTTTTATGCAAATGAGCTAATTAATTATTCAAATTTTTGGCAATTGGCCCGAACCAAATTTTGGGGGTTTTTGACCTCTAATTTTGGTTTTGACCGATTTTGGTGGTTTTTCAAGTTTTGGCAATTGGCCCGTTGACCTTGAGGTCACTGACCTTTATTTTGGCAATTTTTACAATTGGTCCTACGGACCCTAATTTTGACACTTTTTAGTATTTTTTGACTTTGTAATTTTGGTGGTTATTCAAATTTTTGGAAATGACCCACCCACGCCTAAATTTTGATGATTACATCATTTTCAAATTTTGGTGATATATGATTATATTGATAATGATTGAATTTTCGATATGTTGTGTACATTGCCTATATTTTTCAGTAATGGTGTTCAGATTAAATAAAATGCTGTCAGTTGATGGACTCGATCTCGGATCTTTTTGCTTACGACGCGGTGATCTTAACCGTTGCTCTACGGCACGTGTTAACAATGTATGCATTAAATGTGGTAGGTATTCTACATATGAGCGCATGATAGTTGGTTGATCATATGATATGTGAGTGTGCTAATAGAAAATTTTCCAATTAATTATAAATTCATATATGCATGAACGATTAATGTTGTTTTCTTACTTCATTTCTTACATTTATTTCTACATATGACCATTTCCATGGTCATATGTAGAAATAAATTTTTCGATTTCATCATTCTACCTTGGTTATGTAGACTAGGTGTAATTCGGCCACATGATTTTCTAGAAAACTACTGGAAAATTCTTGTTTTGTGATCACATGTCTAAATAACGTGACTTTTCTCTATATAAACTCTTCATTTCTTACGAATTTTATAGTTATCTCCAAAACTCATCAGTTGTTCTTACCAGTTTAATTGTTGTGAAAATTTCAATTGTTGCTGTTTAATTGTTGTAAAAAATTTAATTGCTGTTGTGAAAAATGGAATTCAATACTTACGAAGCTGTTGTTGCTGCTGCTACTGCTGCTGCTGCTGTCCCTCAGCAAGATCGTGGCGTTACTAGGGAATGGCTCAGGCAATTGAATGAAACCGGGAAGGTGAAACCGTGGATAAAATTGGGTGACATGATTATTAACAAGTTGTATAAAATTGTCGGAATTAGGCAATTACAGTCAAAATTTGATCCGACGAAAATGAAAACTGTTCTGGAGCTCGAAAATGGATATGTATCACTACCGATGAGATTCGACAACATGGCTGTTGTGAACACCGGCGTTGTAGGAAAAACCTTTTCGATAGAATTCAGGAAATTAACTTAATGGAATATTACAATTCTGCACACTATGATCCTTCTTGTAGCGTTTAAATGAAATGGAATTGTTAAAGAAATCAATGGAATGATTCTATCAAAGAGATTCAACAAGAATGGATATCCAAATCTCCACGAAACTTAATAGAATAATATAATTATGTATGTTGATCATAATTAAAAATTCTTTGTTATTTTATATTGTTTGTTAATAAATATTTTGAAAAATATATATATATTTTTTTATTTGTTTATGTAGGGTAGACAGGGGTTATTTGGACAATGAAATTTCTAAGAGGTAATCTGAGCCACTCTTTTCCAATTAATCACTTTACAGAAGTAAGTTGAACATCCAAAAATTACACCACACAAAAGATATGACCAAATTACCACACTTAAATAAGTCACTTTTATCCAATTAACCAATTACAGAGGTAAGTTAAACATGCAGAAATTACCCCACACAAATGATATGACTAAATTACCACACTTAAATAAGTCACTTTTATCCAATTAACCACATTACAGAGATAAGTTAAACATGCAAAAATTACCCCACACAAAAGATATGACCAAATTACCACACTTAAATAAGTCACTCTTATCCAATTAACCACATACAGAGAGAGGTAAGTTGAACATGCAAAAATTATCCAATACAAAAATTATGACAAATTTACAACACTTAAATAAGTCGTTCATATCCAATTCACCATATTAAAGAAACAACAGATACAATAAGACGCTCTTTGTACATATGTAACATAAAGAAGACGAAACAGCAACATCGCTTACAACATACAAAATAAGTGTATATTTGAACTTAGAAAATTTTTACTAAACTTGATTAATTATATGTTAAATATATATTTTAGGAAAAAATTAATATTTTGCTAAAGTTAGTGTACATTATAAACACTATAGATATAGGTAAAATAGCATTGTACAGTAATAACACCGGTCACATACAAAAAGTAGTATATATTTGAACTCATTGTACAGTAACAACACATAACATATGATGATTTTTGCATTTAAACTAAATAATAAAACAATATTTGTTACATACAAAAATTAGTGTATATTTGAACTGAGAAAAATTTTTTCACATTAATAAGGAATAATACCAAATATTTATATTTAAGTTTTTATATTTATATTTATCGAACAGATTTTATATTTATCGGTTTCTTTCAGAAATAACTTAATTAATATATAAAATATAAAAACTGTTCGAGTATTGAATAGCGTTCGTGTATAGTGGCTTTTATCCTATATATAATATTAAAAAAAAAATTGTATCATTTATAAATAATTTTTTTGAAAAATTTATATTGAAATATTTTCACAATTAATACATATATATGTATCACTAGTATTAGGCACGCAATTAATATGCGCCCAGTTTTTGCACAACTGACATTCAATCCACGTTTCTTTGGAGCGACACTTTGAAAATAGTTCATTGCATATTAAGCAAGAAATCCTTGATAATAATAATAAACAATCACTATTAATACAAATATTAATTTTTTTAGTAACTTTTTTACACTTTTTTGCTATATTTTGTTCTTTCTCTAATGTTTTTATCTCTATTGAATCGGTTAAAATACTAGATTTTCTTTTCCTTTTGGTTTGACCCCGTTCTTTTGAAACAGCCCTCGGGTACGGTCGAACTATTTCTGGAGAAAATATTGGTGTTGAAATTGTAGTTGATGATGTTAAAATTTGCGATTCTGGGGGATCAGTTACGAATGACGGAGCGAAATCATCTTGAGTAAAAATATTTTCATTATATGGAAATATTCCAGTCTTTTTAAATCCTTTTATGATATTTTTATTAGTTGTAGCTAATGGTAATGAATCTGTTACTATTTTTGGGATATCATATATTGTTATTTTTTCACCTGGATTATTTTTTAACCATAAATCTTGTGCAGTTGAAGCATATTTCTTAAATGGTCCATACACAGCCACATCAAGTGGTTGTAATTTATGGCTACAATGTGGTGGAAAGGATAACATTACGATCCCATTATCTTTCGCTAAGTTTAAGGTTGGTACATGTAAATGTGAGGAATGATTATCTAATACGAGTAATACTGGATTATTAATAGATGGTTTTACGTGTGCGATGAAATGTTGCATGTACATAAAAAATTCTTTATTTGTTACCCAACCGCTTGAATTGGCTGCACCAATACAACCTTTTGGTCCATTATTAATAAAATGATTTTTATATTTTTTTCGTGGAAATACGAACATAGGAGGCACTGTATTTCCGTTTGCAGAAACAGCACATATTAGTGTCACATTAGTGCCCCGTTCAGCAGAAGTTATGGAGCCAACATTTTTTTTACCTTTGGCAGCAATTATTTTAATAGGTTTTAGTACTGTACAAATTCCAGTTTCATCAATGTTCCAAATGTTTGATGCGGTAAATTGATATTTATTCATAACTTCAGCTAATTTTGTGAAAAATGGTTTTACATTTTCAACATTAAACGATGTCGCTCGTCCGATACTTGTTGGTTCAGGTTTTCTAATTGATAATTCTCTATTCCTTTTTAGAAAACTAGTAAGCCACTCTTTACCAGCTATTTTATTAAGTTTCCATGTTTCAGGCATTTTAATATTAAATTTTTCAGCACACTCATAAGCAAGCTGACGAACATTTTTGGGAGTCAATCCATAAAATATCGAAGCCATTTGTAGCAAATAATCTTTTAATGCAATTTCCTGGTCCTTAGAAAATACTTGTCTAGATTTTTTATAACCCATTGTAGTTAAATCTTGCGTTTCCTTATCTTTATATGCTTTAAATTTAATTACATAACGTGATAATGTCGTACGTTTAATATTAAATTCCTTTGAAGCAGCATTGATACTTTTATTTCCAAAAACTATTGTTCTTGCGGCATTATTAAAAATTTCAATAGGTATAAGCCCTCTTTCGGTTTTACGTTTATAATTTCTCATATCCAAAAGAAATAAAAAACAAAAATTTAATAAAAGAAAATCTTAATCATAGTTTTATTAATGAAAAAATTGTACTTACTTATTATTTATAAATGATACAAATTGAAATATGACAAAATTTTTAAAAATTGGTTAACAATTGTAAAAACAAGTTCGCATTTACAAAAATTTTGAATAATTTTGCTAACAATTAGTTAAAAACAAATAAAAGTGAAAAAAATAAAAACGATTTCTAATTTAAGTACAAAAATCATCGTTATGTATGTGTTGTTTACTGTACAACGTTCAAATCTACACTAAATGTACTGTAAATAAACTGTATGAGGGGGAAGTTGTCTTATAACGTATTTTAAATGCAAACATCACGAATGTGTGTGTGTTGTCTCTACCGTATACAACGCTATATTACCTATATGCACACTTCTTTTAAAAGAGGGGACGTTGTAAAAGACACATTTCATTCACAATATATATTTATATGTGTGTTGTCGCTACCGTATATTTTAAAATCAGTTGTATATTAAATGTATGTTTTTGCAACTTTTGGATTAGTTGAAAAAACTTATAGAAATAATTAACATGTAGGATGATTTGAATATACTTATTTGTAATACATTAACTTATGGGTATTCGCTTGCTCTTCGTATATGTAAAGTTAATAGTTTGGTTGAAATGATAGAATTAATTTACATGTAGGATGATTTCATCTTTACTTATAATTCATTATTATATGTACATTGATATGACTTTCGTTTAGGTATTAAAAATTTCATATTCACTTCAATACATTAACTTATGGGTATTCATTTACCCTTCGTATATGTAAAGTTACTAGTTTGGTTGAAATGACAGAATTAATTTACATGTAGGATGATTTCATCTTTACTTATAATTCATTATTATATGTACATTGATATGACTTTCGTTTAGGTATTAAAAATTTCATATTCACTTCAATACATTAACTTATGGGAATTCATTTGCTCTTCGCATATGTAAAGTTACTAGTTTGGTTGAAATGACAGAATTAATTTACATGTAGGATGATTTCATCTTTACTTATAATTCATTATTATATGTACATTGATATGACTTTCGTTTAGGTATTAAAAATTTCATATTCACTTCAATACATTAACTTATGGGTATTCATTTGCACTTCGTATATGTAAAGTTACTAGTTTGGTTGAAATGACAGAATTAATTTACATGTAGGATGATTTCATCTTTACTCATATTCACTTCAATAATTTAACTTATGGGTATTCATTTGCCTTCGTATATGTAAAGTTAATAGTTTGGTTTAAAATGAAGTTTTTGTATCTTAAATGTACATTACAACTTTTTGATCAGTTTAAAAAAAAAAAAAAATTGTATTTTTAATGTACGTTTTTACAAATTTTTGATTAGTTGAAAAAAAAAATTTTTGTATTTTAAATGTACGCTTTTAAACTTTTGGATTAGTTGAAAAAATTTACATGTAGGATGATTTCATCTTTACTTATAATTCATTATTATATGTACATTGATATGACTTTCGTCTAGGTATTAAAAATTTCATATTCACTTCAATACATTAACTTATGGGTATTCATTTGCCCTTCGTATATGTAAAGTTACTAGTTTGGTTGAAATGACAGAATTAATTTACATGTAGGATGATTTCATCTTTACTTATAATTCATTATTATATGTACATTGATATGACTTTCGTTTAGGTATTAAAAATTTCATATTCACTTCAATACATTAACTTATGGGTATTCATTTGCCTTCGTATATGTAAAGTTAATAGTTTGATTGAAAATGAAGTTTTTGTATCTTAAATGTACATTACAACTTTTTGATTAGTTTAAAAAAAAAAAAATTTGTATTTTTAATGTACGTTTTTACAAATTTTGGATTAGATGAAAAAATTTACATGTAGGATGATTTCATCTTTACTTATAATTCATTATTATATGTACATCGATATGACTTTCGTTTAGGTATTAAAAATTTCATATTCACTTCAATACATTAACTTATGGGTATTCATTTGCCTTCGTATATGTAAAGTTACTAGTTTGGTTGAAATGACAGAATTAATTTACATGTAGGATGATTTCATCTTTACTTATAATTCATTATTATATGTACATTGATATGACTTTCGTTTAGGTATTAAAAATTTCATATTCACTTCAATACATTAACTTATGGTTATTCATTTGCCTTCGTATATGTAAAGTTAATAGTTTGATTGAAAATGAAGTTTTTGTATCTTAAATGTACATTACAACTTTTTGATTAGTTTAAAAAAAAAAATTTGTATTTTTAGTGTACGTTTTTACAAATTTTTGATTAGTTGAAAAAAAAATTTTTTTGTATTTTAAATGTACGTTTTTACAACTTTTGGATTAGATGAAAAAATTTACATGTAGGATGATTTCATCTTCACTTATAATTCATTAGTATATGTACATCGATATGACTTTCGTTTAGGTATTAAAAATTTCATATTCACTTCAATACATTAACTTATGGGTATTCATTTGCCTTCGTATATGTAAAGTTAATAGTTTGATTTAAAATGAAGTTTTTGTATCTTAAATGTACATTACAGGTTTTTGATTAGTTTAAAAAAAAAAAAAAATTGTATTTTTAATGTACGTTTTTACAAATTTTTGATTAGTTGAAAAAAAAACTTTTTGTATTTTAAATGTACGTTTTTAAACTTTTGGATTAGTTGAAAAAATTTACATGTAGGATGATTTCATCTTTACTTATAATTCATTATTATATGTACATTGATATGACTTTCGTTTAGGTATTAAAAATTTCATATTCACTTCAATACATTAACTTATGGGTATTCATTTGCCCTTCGTATATGTAAAGTTACTAGTTTGGTTGAAATGACAGAATTAATTTACATGTAGGATGATTTCATCTTTACTTATAATTCATTATTATATGTACATTGATATGACTTTCGTTTAGGTATTAAAAATTTCATATTCACTTCAATACATTAACTTATGGGTATTCATTTGCCTTCGTATATGTAAAGTTACTAGTTTGGTTGAAATGACAGAATTAATTTACATGTAGGATGATTTCATCTTTACTTATAATTCATTATTATATGTACATTGATATGAATTTCGTTTAGGTATTAAAAATTTCATATTCACTTCAATACATTAACTTATGGGTATTCATTTGCACTTCGTATATGTAAAGTTAATAGTTTGGTTGAAATGATAGAATTAATTTACTAGTAGGATGATTTCAACTTTACTTATAATTCATTATTACATGTACATTGATATGACTTTCGTTTAGGTATTAAAAATTTCATTTTCACTTCAATACATTAACTTATGGGTATTCATTTGCCCTTCGTATATGTAAAGTTACTAGTTTGGTTGAAATGACAGAATTAATTTACATGTAGGATGATTTCATCTTTACTTATAATTCATTATTATATGTACATTGATATGACTTTCGTTTAGGTATTAAAAATTTCATATTCACTTCAATACATTAACTTATGGGTATTCATTTGCCTTCGTATATGTAAAGTTAATAGTTTGATTGAAAATGAAGTTTTGTATCTTAAATGTACATTACAACTTTTTGATTAGTTTAAAAAAAAAATTTGTATTTTTAATGTAAGTTTTTACAAATTTTTGATTAGTTGAAAAAAAAAAATTTTGTATTTTAAATGTACGTTTTTACAAGTTTTGGATTAGATGAAAAAATTTACATGTAGGATGATTTCATCTTCACTTATAATTCATTATTATATGTACATCGATATGACTTTCGTTTAGGTATTAAAAATTTCATATTCACTTCAATACATTAACTTATGGGTATTCATTTGCCTTCGTATATGTAAAGTTAATAGTTTGATTTAATGTGAAGTTTTTGGATCTTAAATGTACATTACAGGTTTTTGATTAGTTTAAAAAAAAAATTGTATTTTTAATGTACGTTTTTACAAATTTTTGATTAGTTGAAAAAAAAAATTTTTGTATTTTAAATGTACGTTTTTAAACTTTTGGATTAGTTGAAAAAATTTACATGTAGGATGATTTCATCTTTACTTATAATTCATTATTATATGTACATTGATATGACTTTCGTTTAGGTATTAAAAATTTCATATTCACTTCAATACATTAACTTATGGGTATTCATTTGCCCTTCGTATATGTAAAGTTACTAGTTTGGTTGAAATGACAGAATTAATTTACATGTAGGATGATTTCATCTTTACTTATAATTCATTATTATATGTACATTGATATGACTTTCGTTTAGGTATTAAAAATTTCATATTCACTTCAATACATTAACTTATGGGTATTCATTTGCCTTCGTATATGTAAAGTTAATAGTTTGATTGAAAATGAAGTTTTGTATCTTAAATGTACATTACAACTTTTTGATTAGTTTAAAAAAAAAATTTGTATTTTTAATGTAAGTTTTTACAAATTTTTGATTAGTTGAAAAAAAAAAATTTTGTATTTTAAATGTACGTTTTTACAAGTTTTGGATTAGATGAAAAAATTTACATGTAGGATGATTTCATCTTCACTTATAATTCATTATTATATGTACATCGATATGACTTTCGTTTAGGTATTAAAAATTTCATATTCACTTCAATACATTAACTTATGGGTATTCATTTGCCTTCGTATATGTAAAGTTAATAGTTTGATTTAATGTGAAGTTTTTGGATCTTAAATGTACATTACAGGTTTTTGATTAGTTTAAAAAAAAAAATTGTATTTTTAATGTACGTTTTTACAAATTTTTGATTAGTTGAAAAAAAAAATTTTTGTATTTTAAATGTACGTTTTTAAACTTTTGGATTAGTTGAAAAAATTTACATGTAGGATGATTTCATCTTTACTTATAATTCATTATTATATGTACATTGATATGACTTTCGTTTAGGTATTAAAAATTTCATATTCACTTCAATACATTAACTTATGGGTATTCATTTGCCCTTCGTATATGTAAAGTTACTAGTTTGGTTGAAATGACAGAATTAATTTACATGTAGGATGATTTCATCTTTACTTATAATTCATTATTATATGTACATTGATATGACTTTCGTTTAGGTATTAAAAATTTCATATTCACTTCAATACATTAACTTATGGGTATTCATTTGCCTTCGTATATGTAAAGTTATTAGTTTGGTTGAAATGACAGAATTAATTTACATGTAGGATGATTTCATCTTTACTTATAATTCATTATTATATGTACATTGATATGACTTTCGTTTAGGTATTAAAAATTTCATATTCACTTCAATACATTAACTTATGGGTATTCATTTGCCCTTCGTATATGTAAAGTTACTAGTTTGGTTGAAATGACAGAATTAATTTACATGTAGGATGATTTCATCTTTACTTATAATTCATTATTATATGTACACTGATATGACTTTCGTTTAGGTATTAAAAATTTCATATTCACTTCAATACATTAACTTATGGGTATTCATTTGTCTTCGTATATGTAAAATTAATAGTTTGATTGAAAATGAAGTTTTTGTATCTTAAATGTACATTACAACTTTTTGATTAGTTTAAAAAAAAAATTTGTATTTTTAATGGACGTTTTTACAAATTTTTGATTAGTTGAAAAAAAAAATTTTTGTATTTTAAATGTACGTTTTTGCAAGTTTTGGATTAGATGAAAAAATTTACATGTAGGATGATTTCATCTTTACTTATAATTCATTATTATATGTACATCGATATGACTTTCGTTTAGGTATTAAAAATTTCATATTCACTTCAATGCATTAACTTATGGGTATTCACTTGCCTTCGTATATGTAAAGTTAATAGTTTGATTGAAAATGAAGTTTTTATATCTTAAATGTACATTACAACGTTTTGATTAGTTTAAAAAAAAAAAATTTGTACTTTTAATGTACGTTTTTACAAATTTTTGATTGATTGAAAAAAAAAAATTTTTGTATTTTAAATGTACGTTTTTACAACTTTTGGATTAGATGAAAAAATTTACATGTAGGATGATTTCATCTTTACTTATAATTCATTATTATATGTACATTGATATGACTTTCGTTTAGGTATTAAAAATTTCATATTCACTTCAATACATTAACTTATGGGTATTTATTTGCTCTTCGTATATGTAAAGTTACTAGTTTGGTTGAAAATGAAGTTTTTGTATCTTAAATGTACATTACAACTTTTTGATTAGTTTAAAAAAAAAATTTGTATTTTTAATGTACGTTTTTACAAATTTTTGATTAGTTGAAAAAAAAAAATTTTGTATTTTAAATGTACGTTTTTACAACTTTTGGATTAGATGAAAAAATTTACATGTAGGATGATTTCATCTTTACTTATAATTCATTATTATATGTACATTGATATGACTTTCGTTTAGGTATTAAAAATTTCATATCACCTCAATACATTAACTTATGGGTATTCATTTGCCTTCGTATATGTAAGGTTAATAGTTTGATTGAAAATGAAGTTTTTGTATCTTAAATGTACATTACAAGTTTTTGATTAGTTTAAAAAAAAAAATTGTATTTTTAATGTACGTTTTTACAAATTTTTGATTAGTTGAAAAAAAAAATTTTTGTATTTTAAATGTACGTTATTAAACTTTTGGATTAGTTGAAAAAATTTACATGTAGGATGATTTCATCTTTACTTATAATTCATTATTATATGTACATTGATATGACTTTCGTTTAGGTATTAAAAATTTCATATTCACTTCAATACATTAACTTACGGGTATTCATTTGCCTTCGTATATGTAAAGTTAATAGTTTGATTGAAAATGAAGTTTTTGTATCTTAAATGTACATTACAACTTTTTGATTAGTTTAAAAAAAAAATTTGTATTTTTAATGTACGTTTTTACAAATTTTTGATTAGTTGAAAAAAAAATTTTTGTATTTTAAATGTACGTTTTTACAACTTTTGGATTAGATGAAAAAATTTACATGTAGGATGATTTCATCTTTACTTATGATTCATTATTATATGTACATTGATATGACTTTCGTTTAGGTATTAAAAATTTCATATTCACTTCAATACATTAACTTACGGGTATTCATTTGCCTTCGTATATGTAAAGTTAATAGTTTGATTGAAAATGAAGTTTTTGTATCTTAAATGTACATTACAACTTTTTGATTAGTTTAAAAAAAAAATTTGTATTTTTAATGTACGTTTTTACAAATTTTTGATTAGTTGAAAAAAAAAAATTTTGTATTTTAAATGTACGTTTTTAAACTTTTGGATTAGTTGAAAAAATTTACATGTAGGATGATTTCATCTTTACTTATAAATTATTATTATATGTACATTGATATAACTTTCGTTTAGGTATTAAAAATTTCATATTCACTTCAATACATTAACACTTTCAGTCCCATGGCTTCGGCATCCGAAACCAAACAAAGCATCCTCAGAAGCCGACCGCGATCAATGATTAATTGATTAGTCGGTTACGCATTATGTGTGCGATGTTTATCATCATTCATCACACGGATGTGTTTCTACTCACACAAATACATACCAACACACACTACTCTTTTGGTTTCTATCTATAAAAATTTTTAAGATAAACAAAAAATACATAAAAAATACAATTTATATTTTTAAATGAAATTGATTTGAATGTCAGTGTATATTTAGTATGTACTTATCACGTACGTATGTTTACAGGGTTTTTCAGTTTTACATATACATTTTGAACTGTGCTGAATCTATTCAGTGTTTGAATCATTTTATTTTAGTATATTTGTTTATATAAAGTTTTTTTTTTTTTTAAATGTTGCCGGCTTCCGGGGAAGTTTACTATGAAAGTGCTCGGGCCTCATAGTGTTAACTTATGGGTATTCATTTGCCCTTCGTATATGTAAAGTTACTAGTTTGGTTGAAATGACAGAATTAATTTACATGTAGGATGATTTCATCTTTACTTATAATTCATTATTATATGTACATTGATATGACTTTCGTTTAGGTATTAAAAATTTCATATTCACTTCAATACATTAACTTATGGGTATTCATTTGCCTTCGTATATGTAAAGTTAATAGTTTGATTGAAAATGAAGTTTTGTATCTTAAATGTACATTACAACTTTTTGATTAGTTTAAAAAAAAAAATTTGTATTTTTAATGTAAGTTTTTACAAATTTTTGATTAGTTGAAAAAAAAAATTTTGTATTTTAAATGTACGTTTTTACAAGTTTTGTATTAGATGAAAAAATTTACATGTAGGATGATTTCATCTTCACTTATAATTCATTATTATATGTACATCGATATGACTTTCGTTTAGGTATTAAAAATTTCATATTCACTTCAATACATTAACTTATGGGTATTCATTTGCCTTCGTATATGTAAAGTTAATAGTTTGATTTAAAATGAAGTTTTTGGATCTTAAATGTACATTACAGGTTTTTGATTAGTTTAAAAAAAAAAAAAAAAAATTGTATTTTTAATGTACGTTTTTACAAATTTTTGATTAGTTGAAAAAAAAAATTTTTGTATTTTAAATGTACGTTTTTAAACTTTTGGATTAGTTGAAAAAATTTACATGTAGGATGATTTCATCTTTACTTATAATTCATTATTATATGTACATTGATATGACTTTCGTTTAGGTATTAAAAATTTCATATTCACTTCAATACATTAACTTATGGGTATTCATTTGCCCTTCGTATATGTAAAGTTACTAGTTTGGTTGAAATGACAGAATTAATTTACATGTAGGATGATTTCATCTTTACTTATAATTCATTATTATATGTACATTGATATGACTTTCGTTTAGGTATTAAAAATTTCATATTCACTTCAATACATTAACTTATGGGTATTCATTTGCTCTTCGTATATGTAAAGTTACTAGTTTGGTTGAAATGACAGAATTAATTTACATGTAGGATGATTTCATCTTTACTTATAATTCATTATTATATGTACATTGATATGACTTTCGTTTAGGTATTAAAAATTTCATATTCACTTCAATACATTAACTTATGGGTATTCATTTGCCTTCGTATATGTAAAGTTACTAGTTTGGTTGAAATGACAGAATTAATTTACATGTAGGATGATTTCATCTTTACTTATAATTCATTATTATATGTACATTGATATGACTTTCGTTTAGGTATTAAAAATTTCATATTCACTTCAATACATTAACTTATGGGTATTCATTTGCCCTTCGTATATGTAAAGTTACTAGTTTGGTTGAAATGACAGAATTAATTTACATGTAGGATGATTTCATCTTTACTTATAATTCATTATTATATGTACACTGATATGACTTTCGTTTAGGTATTAAAAATTTCATATTCACTTCAATACATTAACTTATGGGTATTCATTTGCCTTCGTATATGTAAAATTAATAGTTTGATTGAAAATGAAGTTTTTGTATCTTAAATGTACATTACAAGTTTTTGATTAGTTTAAAAAAAAAAATTTGTATTTTTAATGTACGTTTTTACAAATTTTTGATTAGTTGAAAAAAAAAAATTTTGTATTTTAAATGTACGTTTTTAAACTTTTGGATTAGTTGAAAAAATTTACATGTAGGATGATTTCATCTTTACTTATAAATTATTATTATATGTACATTGATATAACTTTCGTTTAGGTATTAAAAATTTCATATTCACTTCAATACATTAACACTTTCAGTCCCATGGCTTCGGCATCCGAAACCAAACAAAGCATCCTGAGAGGCCGACCGCGATCAATGATTAATTGATTAGTCGGTTACGCATTATGTGTGCGATGTTTATCATCATTCATCACACGGATGTGTTTCTACTCACACAAATACATACCAACACACACTACTCTTTTGGTTTCTATCTATAAAAATTTTTAAGATAAACAAAAAATACATAAAAAATACAATTTATATTTTTAAATGAAATTGATTTGAATGTCAGTGTATATTTAGTATGTACGTATCACGTACGTATGTTTACAGGGTTTTTCAGTTTTACATATACATTTTGAACTGTGCTGAATCTATTCAGTGTTTGAATCATTTTATTTTAGTATATTTGTTTATATAAAGTTTTTTTTTTTTTTTTTTTTAAATGTTGCCGGCTTCCGGGGAAGTTTACTATGAATGTGCTCGGGCCTCATAGTGTTAACTTATGGGTATTCATTTGCACTTCGTATATGTAAAGTTAATAGTTTGGTTGAAATGATAGAATTAATTTACATGTAGGATGATTTCATCTTTACTTATAATTCATTATTATATGTACATTGATATGACTTTCGTTTAGGTATTAAAAATTTCATATTCACTTCAATACATTAACTTTTGGGTATTCATTTGCCTTCGTATATGTAAGGTTAATAGTTTGATTGAAAATGAAGTTTTTGTATCTTAAATGTACATTACAAGTTTTTGATTAGTTTAAAAAAAAAAAAATTGTATTTTTAATGTACGTTTTTACAAATTTTTGATTAGTTGACAAAAAAAAAATTTTTGTATTTTAAATGTACGTTTTTAAACTTTTGGATTAGTTGAAAAAATTTACATGTAGGATGATTTCATCTTTACTTATAATTCTTTATTATATGTACATTGATATGACTTTCGTTTAGGTATTAAAAATTTCATATTCACTTGTATGTTAAATATACAATATGTTTCAAATATTTATATAAAAACATAAAAAACAGAAAAATAAATGAAAAATTTAAAAAAAATTTAAAAAAAATTTCTTATATTTCAATATAAACTTTAAAAAACTTCAATTCTAATAACTTATTTTATAGTTTTTATCAATTTTGTAACGAATTAAAACAAAAAAATATAAAAAAAAGTAAAATTTACCACGCTTCTGGTTCCAAAACTTTATTATAAGATGGTGGTGCCTTTTCAAATATCGATGTATATGGTTGACAAACGTTATGAATGGATCGGTCAAAGTATATGAAACTATTGTGTATATGTGTAAGAGCATTACATTAATAGTTTTGATTTTGACTAGGTTCTGTTCTTTTGAAAATATTATGTTTTATAATATGATATTTTCAAATAATTTTTGTTTACGGTAATAACATCGTAAAGGTACCTCATCGAAAAATTATGAAAAGGTATAAAGTAAGTGTTTTGGTATTAAAAAATATGTTAACATATATTTTATATTAACCGTAAACCATTTATATATATATATATATATATATATATATATATATATATATATATATATATATATATATATATATATATATATATGTATGTATGTATGTATATATATATATATTTATATATATATATATATATATATATATATATATATATATATATATATATATATATATATATCTTATACATGTAATACGTACATATTGTATAAAAATAAGTTGGTAATGATGGTTGTTTATCCTCATATGCAACTTTATATATGTAAAACAATGTTGTATGTAGTTCACAATAATAAATTAAACATTTATTTGAATGTGATATATCTGTAAAGAGCATATTGATAAGATTTTTTTTTTAAAAAATCATAAATTATTAATATGGTCCTCTTCCCTAGACTTGATTGCAGCCAGTACGTTAACAGTTATCTCGATTGCTATGTACTTATTATTTTATAAAGATAATAGAGATCATAGTTGGGATAACGGTGCTCTGATGGCATAGTTCCGATTCGACACTTTAAGTTAACAATGCCGGGCTGTTAATCGGGATCTGCGTATTGCAGTGGCTAGGAGGTGGGTGGATAACATATCATATGTTAATAAATGTTATTATAATTTTATTGTGTTAAATGTAAAATTATATATATATATATATATATATATATATATATATATATGTATCTATATGTATATATATAAAATTTTTATAATTTTTCCATCTTATACTATGTCAAAGCAAGCCCATGGGCTATAGGTGTTAAGCCTTAGGCTCTTATGTGGACAAACAATTTTATAAAATAAATTTTTTAATAAATTTATAATGCAAGGAACTCACTACATACCAAGCGAGAATGAAGTGTGTTATTTGAACGTAAAATAAATATATATTTTATATATTTAAAAATTGTCGCATACAATCTAGCGAAGAGTTATGAGTAAATGTTTGAATTATTTCAATAAAACTATATTACTTAAAATATATGGTAATAGTTTTTATTCAAATATGAATATTTTCAAAAAAGAATTTTTTTTATTTTTTATATAAAAAATTTATTTTATATATATTAATATTTTGTTAAAATATTTTGTTTATAAATTCCTTATATTTTATGTAAGTAAAAGAAAAATTTACTTTTTTTCTATAACTTACTTTATAAAATATATAATTTTTATAATATAAAAATTATAATATTGTAATAAATAAACACGTATTTGGATACCAATTTTTAATGTATTAAATATATTATTGGTTATAAAATTTTACATCCAAATGTTAATTTGATTTTTTAATTTTTTTTTTGATATGTGTTTATTTTTATATATCAATATATAAATTTTTTTTTTATATTAACAATATTAAAAATTTATTGAATCTATATAAAATAAATAGCATATTCGTAAAATAACAAAACAAGTTATTTTCAATATGTCTTATTTATAATATAGTTATTTAATAAATGAGTTTTCTTAAAAAAAATTTTTTTTTTTTAATGCTTTGTCAAATAAACAAGCAAGCACTGTATCTAATAAAATTTTATTAAATATTATTATTTATTCTTTTATACAAATGTAAGTCAATATAAAACAAACAAAAAAATTGTTTTTTTATTGCAGTCTTTTTATTATTATTTTATAATAATAAAAAAAGTATAAATTTTTATTTAATATAAATATTTTTTAAAATTTAATAATATAAAGATTACCCTGAACGGTGGATCACTTGGCTCGTGGGTCGATGAAGAACGCAGCTAATTGCGCGTCAACTTGTGAACTGCAGGACACATGAACATCGACATTTCGAACGCACATTGCGGTCCTTGGATACTGTTCCCGGACCACACCTGGCTGAGGGTCGTAAACAATAATATATTAAAAGATTATTTTTAATAAAAGATAATATATTTTTTAAAATATATATCTTATAAATAATAAAATGAATGTTCGTATATTTTTTTAATTTATACGTCATTCTAAATTATATGATGTTTTTAATGTATGTATTTTTAATATTATTTTTCTATATCTTACTTATTATAAATGTGTAAGAATAAGAAAATCAAATAATACATCACATCATTTTAATTTAATAAAAATGAAACAATATTTTCTAAAAAAATATAAAAATAAATTTAAACACATATAGTAATGAAAACCAAAAATTATTCATGTATATATGTGTTTTAAATATCTAATTATTTTTATTTTATGAAAATATGAAATAACGAAATAATTTATTTCTTATTAATTTTCATATAAATATTAAATAATAATATTTAAAAATTTAACATAATAACATAAGATAAAATTTTTTGGTTTAATTAATTACTAATAGTGTTTTTATTTTTTCAAAATAAAATTTTTTTATATTTATTTATAAAGAAAATATTGAAAAAAAACATTTTTATTTTATTTATTTATAATTGCGACCTCAGAGTAGGTGAGATTACCCGCTGAATTTAAGCATATTATTAAGCGGAGGAAAAGAAACTAACTAGGATTCCCTTAGTAGCGGCGAGCGAACAGGGAAAAGCCCATCACTGAACCCTATGGCTAAATAAAAATGGTCATTCGGGGAATGTAGTGTTTGGGAGGATCCATAATTTTTTATATAACCTGTTATTTTATGTAATAAGTCCAAGTCCATCTTGAATGGGGCCATATACCCAGAGAGGGTGCCAGGCCCGTAGTGACTATATACTGAATAACAGGTGGATCTTTCCTTAGAGTCGGGTTGCTTGAGAGTGCAGCTCTAAGTGGGTGGTAAACTCCATCTAAGGCTAAATATAACCACGAGACCGATAGCGAACAAGTACCGTGAGGGAAAGTTGAAAAGAACTTTGAAGAGAGAGTTCAAGAGTACGTAAAACCGTTCAGGGGTAAACCTGAAAAACCCGAAAGGTCGAAAGATGAGATTCATTTACTTTTTATCGTATATTAACCAACTTGTATTTGTTAGTGACAAAATTTATTATTATTATATATTATAACTTTTTATGGTATATTTATAATTTATAAAATTATTGCACTACTATATGTTGTGTATAATAACGAGGTATGCACTTCTCATCTTGTAGGACGTCGCGACCCGTTAAATATTGATTTATGAAATATTTTTGTGCATTGTATATTATATTATAAATTGTTATTTATTTGTGTAATATATGCCTATATTATCTAATTAATTGTTTGACGGTATAAATATTTATAATATAAGATTAAGTGTAAAAATTTTTTTTTACACGTTCATTACCTAAAACGAGTATATATGGGTTTTATTAGGTTTTTTATATTTCTTAATAAAACATATGATTTTATTTGGTTTTTATACCAATAAATCATACCATATTACTGTCAGTTTTTAGGTATTAATTTGAACAATAATCTTTTTGTCAGCGACGCTATAGCTTTGGGTACTTTCAGGACCCGTCTTGAAACACGGACCAAGGAGTCTAGCATGTGCGCAAGTCATTGGAAATAAAATATTTTTTCATCGAAATATTAATAAATTTTATGAAACCCAAAGGCGAAATGAAAGTAAAATAATTTTTTTAAAAAAAATTTTTATTTTTTTTATTATAAATTTGAGGGAGGATATATTTTTATTATGTATTAAATATCGCACTCCCAGGGCATCTTATATTATTCTTATAATTTTTTTATAATTTTTATTATGAATAAAGGTGCACCTAGAGCGTACACGCTGGGACCCGAAAGATGGTGAACTATGCCTGGTCAGGACGAAGTCAGGGGAAACCCTGATGGAGGTCCGTAGCGATTCTGACGTGCAAATCGATCGTCGGAACTGGGTATAGGGGCGAAAGACTAATCGAACCATCTAGTAGCTGGTTCCCTCCGAAGTTTCCCTCAGGATAGCTGGCGTTCATCATTCAACGAGTCTCATCCGGTAAAGCGAATGATTAGAGGCCTTGGGGCCGAAACGACCTCAACCTATTCTCAAACTTTAAATGGGTGAGATCTCTAGCTTGCTTAAAATCATATATTGATTTTATTTTTAATTTTATATATATGTGAAGCTATGAGAATAATATTTTTAATTAAGATAATATTTATGGATCAGAATGCCAAGTGGGCTACTTTTGGTAAGCAGAACTGGCGCTGTGGGATGAACCAAACATAGAGTTAAAGCGCCAAAATTGACGCTTATGGGATACCATGAAAGGCGTTGGTTGCTTAAGACAGCAGGACGGTGGCCATGGAAGTCGGAATCCACTAAGGAGTGTGTAACAACTCACCTGCCGAAGCAACTAGCCCTGAAAATGGATGGCGCTGAAGCGTCGTGCTTATACTCTATCGTCAATTGTTATTATAGATATTTATTATTTTTATAAAAATTTTTAAATATCATGAAAACTTGACGAGTAGGAGGGTCGCGATGGTGTGCGCGGAAGGATTGGCCGTGAGGCTGTCTGGAGCCGCCATCGGTGCAGATCTTGGTGGTAGTAGCAAATACTCCAGCGAGGCCCTGGAGGACTGACGTGGAGAAGGGTTTCGTGTGAACAGCCGTTACACACGAGTCAGTCGATCCTAAGCCCTAGGTGAAAACCGATGTTAATGTTGATGTGTTTTAATAAATTATATAATTATTTTTATAAATAATTATTATTTAAAATAATAAAAAAAAATTTATAAAATAAATAAATAATAAATAATTACATCCATTGGGCGAAAGGGAAACCGGTTCCTATTCCGGTACCCGGCAGCGGAACCGTATATAAGTCGGGCCCTCATTCACATTATATATGTGTATATGAGTGTTCGTCGGGGTAACCCAAAGAGGCCTGGAGACGCCGTCGGAAGATCCAGGAAGAGTTTTCTTTTCTTCATGAGCGTTCGAGTTCCCTGGAATCCTCTAGCAGGGCGATAGGGTTTGGAACGCGAAGAGCACCGCAGTTGCGGCGGTGTCTGGATCATTCCCTCGGACCTTGAAAATCCAGGTGAGGGCCACGTGGAGGTGTCGCGCCGGTTCGTACCCATATCCGCAGCAGGTCTCCAAGGTGAAGAGCCTCTAGTCGATAGAATAATGTAGGTAAGGGAAGTCGGCAAATTAGATCCGTAACTTCGGGATAAGGATTGGCTCTGAGGACCGGGGCGTGTCGGGCTTGATTGGGATGTAGGTTATGGCTAACGTGCCGGGCCTGGGTGAGGTGATACCATATTACCTACTAAATGTTATACATATGTTTTGTAAATTTTATTTATTAAAATAATAAATAATTATAATGTGTGTATTTATGTATTATATAGAACAATTATTGGAAAAATCGATTTTATTTGTAATTATATTTAATTATTGTATGGTACAGTACTGATATATAAAAATCTGATTTTTTATTTTTGTTATTTTATTAATATGTACTCCATAAGAATAATTTATAAATTACATAATTTTCTAAGTAATTCGTTATTATGTGTATAATAAATGAATATTTGGGGATTTAATATATATTTGATAATAATCATTTATGTAAAATGATGGCTAAAGTTTTTATATACAAATGCTGTATTATTTATATAATAAAACTAAATATGATTTATTTATAATAATTTCATTAAAAGTTTTTTCATTTGTTCGAAAAATACTTTACATATCTATGTAATTATTGAAAATTTTTTAAATTATTATTTACTTGTATGCTATTAATGAATTAATTTTGGGTATATGTTTTTCTGTGGATCCGAACTCGGTCCCGTGCCTTGGCCACCTACGGAACTTTCTTGCTGCGAGACTTTACTCAACATATATATCATATAATTTTTATATTTATTTAATTATATTATATTAAAATGAAAAATATATATGCGTAAGTGTTCTCTTCGGACGCC
>JAPWDM010000046.1:0-55000 GCA_035578155.1 Brachynemurus nebulosus | reverse complement strand
TCTACCCTATACCCCTATTCCCCAAAAATAAAAACACACTTAATTTTTTAAAATTATTTTTATTAAAATTATATATTATAACAATAGTGACAGTACATAGTTGTAACGTTTTTCAATGCACAATATTCAGTTACATATTATAACACTAGTGTTTGTATGTAGATATAACGTTTTTTAATGCACAATGTCCAGATAAATGACTTCCACACCGAGGGCTGTTGTAAGTTGTCACCATGGTCTGTAGCTTTGGACAGTTTTAGCACTTCTTCAAGATTGGTGATGCACATTGATGGTAGTAGTTGCTTAAGCCATTTAACTTTCTCTCCACCCTTGACATAGATGATTCTAGTTGAATGCAAAGATTCCATTAAAATATATTGCAACTGATCGTAGTCAATGTGACCATCCATCCAGGAAAATCCGTGATGGTGTTTTCGTAACCATCGAGCGGTTTGCTGATCTTTTACACTCAAATAACAGAACGAAAATGGTGGTTTAAAAGTGTAATGTTGTAGTACGTAGTCGTCATTGTAATAATTTTTACCAGAATCAAACTTCAGTATAGCCAGTTCTTTTATATAATAAGTTGCTTTCGTTGTATTTTGAAAGCTTTGGAAATCAATAATCGCCACGTCAGTCATTGTAGTGATGCTGCTGCTGCTGCTGATGCAAGGTCTGAAGTAAGAATGATTGGCTTTGAAGTCGACTATGGCTTTTATATATATTTTGAGACGATGTTCGTCAATGGATTGTATTGGACTATACGGTCATGTAACAATAAACAAAATGCCGATATATTTTCTGGTATTTCCTTTGATATTTTAAATTCAATACGTATATCCACCGATCCACTTTTCAGAAATTCGTTTTGATGAGAACAATCGATAAACATGATGGGGGCCATATTTTTGTATTCTTTTCGATTTAACAGTGGTTCATTCGTCGTTTTTTTCGAATCATTGTATACTTCTTGAAATTTTGAATACATGTGATATGCTAGCGCGTTTTATCATTCGCAAAATCTTCATAATTTTTTCATGAGACCTACTGTTAGATACCATAACAAAATACACCGCACGTTTATTGACTAGTTTCACTGTACGGGCAAAAATACACAACTACTGATAAGTCTGATAATACTGATGAGTCTCCACTTAAGGTTAATGTGAACGACATGATGTTTAAGATACAAATAAAACTAGGTTATACATTACAATCATATTTATTTATGCAAAATTGTTTTTGTTACATAAAAATTCCAAACAAAGATGTCCACACTTAAACTCATTATAATTTTGATAAACATTATACTTATATTTTATTTTGTTTCCACGAAGATATTTCACAACTTCAGTAGGTGGTGGTAAATTTCCATAACTATCAAAATATTCCACATTCTTGCCGTTTTTTGCGTATGCTACCCAATGACTTCCGGGTCCAAATGAACTATCTAAATTAACAACATCACACTCATTTCTCCATGGTCGCTTTGGCAATTCATCTCTCATAAATACACCACGGAAATTTGGTAAATGTGTGTTTCCAAACCGATAGATGTCGCGATCTATTGGGTAGCTTGCTTAGTGGTTTTTTGATTCGAAGAAAAGTCCCCATCCTCTTCTGTACGGTTTCAAATAAAGTCCAGTACCAGATTTTGATCCAAGAGCGATCGCTTCCATCATCTTGTTATGTCTTTGATTTTCATCTAAGTGTTTCTGTGCTGTTTTGTAAGTATTAATTGCTTTCGCAACACCAGCAAGCGATCCAATAGCGGATAAACCAGCAAAAAGTGGAACTAGAAGCGGTAAAATTCCACCAGTTTTTGGAAGTGGAATAATCCTAGGTGATGTAAACTGATTCTTGTTTTTCTTGAAAATATTTTTAGCGGCTTTCAGTGCAATTTTGATTGAATCTTTAATAGTTTTTGGCTTGTTTTTCTTTAGTGTACTTCTTATGTTACGAATTCTTGCACCAAATATTATTTTCTTTCCTTTTCTATTTATTTTTTTCTTTTTCGAATGACCCATTCCCAATTTTACTTTAGATTTCATCGCGTTTGTTACAGCCCAAGCAGCTACTCGTTCACCAAAATTTGCGTCTGATGATTTGACTCGTTCCCACGCTTTATTAGCCAAAATTAAATCGGCTTTGTGTCGATCTTTTATGTCTTTAAATTGTGAATAGGCAATATCGTGTTCTTTGCACGCAGCGTCCAATTTTTCGATACTGGGATCACCGCGCAACAACCGTTCTCGTAGTTTAGTTCCAGGTCCACAATATTGGTAGCCAGGTAAATGTAATTCAAATAGTAGCTTATTTATTGCAGAACTTATTAGACCGCGACCAGTTGTTTTCACACCGATTGTCCTTTTACAACTGACGGCTCGTTGTTTTCGCACAGACATTTTAAGTAAAACTGGGATTAGAAAACGAATGTTATGCTATATATAGATAATATAAATATATTTGAAATCTAACTTAACTGATTAATATGAAAAATAACTTAATTCAATTAACACCAACAATGTCTTCTTCCTCTTCATTCGTTAAACAGCAAGAAAAATTACCGGTAAACAATTTTGAATTTTCATCGGACGATAGTAACGATAACTTTAAGAAAAACGGTCCGTTATTACCAAAGAATATTAGAGAAATTATTTGTGGCCCAAGTGGATGTGGTAAGACGTCGTTACTTATTTCACTCATACAACACCCTAATGGATTGACATTTGAAAACATATACATCTACTCCAAATTACTACACCAACCGAAATATAAATATCTAAGACAAATCACCGAAGCTGTTAAAGATTTGGGTTATTTTACATTCTCCAATAATGATGACGTCATACCACCAAGCGATGCTTTACCATATTGGTTGATAATATTTGATGATGTATCTGCGCGGGAAAAGAAAGCCGTAATAGAAGTATATATATATATATATATATATTATATATATATATATATATATATATATATATATATATATATATAGTGTTCATTAGTATTTATGTAAAATTTAAATATTGTAAAAAAAAGGAAAAATATTGTAGGTTAGATATTTCTTTCATATTGAAATCTAGTTGTTAAATTAAGATAATTGTACTAAATTTAAAATCTATATGGTTTATAATAAAATTCTTAAATTTGAAATTTGTTTATCATTTCAAAAGAT
Organism: Brachynemurus nebulosus; assembly: GCA_035578155.1. NCBI lineage: Eukaryota > Metazoa > Arthropoda > Insecta > Neuroptera > Myrmeleontidae > Brachynemurus > Brachynemurus nebulosus. Next base: position 51,822 of record JAPWDM010000046.1, on the reverse strand, counting down.
CAAGATATCTGCCTGTGTAGGTTCGGGCTTAGAATAAACTTACACGCGAGTTTTAAGTAGCTTTGGCGTTACGTAGAAACCGTTAGAACCCATAGTATTTTTATAGATAACTGGTTTTCTTCCCTCACTTCTTCTCCTTTTCTTTCTACTTTCTTAAATTTGATGAATTTTTAGTACGTAGTAAGTAGATAGTAACGTAAATGTGTTTCAATTTCATTTAATAGTAAGATTAGTTTACTTAAATAAATGTATATATGTATTTACATAGTTAACACTGAAACAAGGGTTAACAAGTAGGCTTACTCCTAGTTAATAACTTCGAGTTACAAGCCAGATGTAATAATATTATTATTCTAATAGATATTTGATATTTTGTATAATATTTAGTATAGTTAAATACCTACATACGTTGATAGTATTTTATTGAAATTGCTAAAATAGTTTAAATCTGTCTTTCAACTTTTGAGCAGTTGGTCGATTCACTATTATTAAAGAAAATCCGTCAATGAGCCCACGGATAAATATTTTCCACTGCCTTTTAACAAACCGAACATAATTTACACCAATCAATATATACAATTGATACCATAGCAAACCCCCAACACACCCCACAACACCCAAAAAATATAACAAATCGTACCCAAAAGTACGGCAACAACAACAACAAAATGTACTTGTAACGCCAAAATTAGCCAAATCAGCACAGAGTACTGCTCCTACCTTGAGGATAACACCTAAAGACAAAAAATATTTGTTTAACTCGACAATTCCCAGAGTTATTTAGAGGTGACGGATATTTTTAATTTTTTTTAACTACAAGATAATTAAATATTTACATTCTGCTACCACCATTAGAAGGCCAATAAGTGACTTTGAATTTCTCTTTTGTGACGACATTATACTATAAGTCAAACAAACAAATTCATACAGTTGACAATTAAAAATGTCTGTCACCTACAGACAGACATTTTTAATTCCCGAAGTTAATGGGAATTCCCGAGTTAATGCTTTTGAACCATTACCAAGAAAATATATAGAGATATATATTGAACAGAATGACAAAATAGATTCGGGTTTTGGACCGTATAGAAAAGGTGAACAATTGATGTTAGGGAATTTACCGTTTGAAATAGACGGCAATGATATTGTGATTGGTGATATTAGGTATATGGCGACACCTGGTTTATACGAGTTAATTTTCATGAAGGAACCGACAAAAGGACTATATACAGTAGCAGATCTGAATCAATATAAATTAATTTTGAAGCAAACGAATGCTCACAGACGATATTATGATCCAAACGAGCAAATTCAAGGTAATAAAAGGTGAATAAATTTCCAATTAGTTCCACTAAAAAAGCAATACCCAGAAGAATATATGACACAAGAAGTCGTGTTGGAAGTGCTCCAAATTTCAGTAGCGTCCGTGGTACTCCAAGATCTGGACATGGTTTGATGCAGTTGAACAATTTGAAAAAGGACTTTATATACTGGGACAACCCGAATGAACTAGTCAGTCGATTACGGCTACTAGTGGCATCAAAACAAGCTGGACACTCTGCACATAATAACGAAATAGTTTCTATCATCGAAGAACTGAGAGAGGCAGATATTATTCAGTAATTATGGATAAATTTGGCCGTACACGTAACAGAAAGATAACTATAGATAAATACGGTCGAGTGCATGACAAAAGTATTAAAAAGGAACTTCTTAAACAAATTGGATTGAAGTTGATACGTATGGGAAACTATGATATTGGGCACAGACAACTGACAAATGTAAGGGATCCGGCCGATGATCAAGATGTGGTAAATTTAAAATTTTTAAAAAGGTTTGTAGAAGAATAGTTAGCTGCAGCAACAAAAAAGCTACCTGATTCATTTATAACTCAAACGCAAGAAGCAATAAAGGTATTAGATCAACGACTATCAAAGGTGGAACGAAGGTTTGGCGAAATCTTAAAGTTTTATGAAGAGATTAATCAAGAACTTGTTAAACTAACCAAAATAAAAAGTAAAAATGAGCAAATGGCAAGTGGTACGTGAACTACACAAACCAGCGCGAAAGAATTTTCCAAGAAGACATGTAATTGTGAAAGGAATTGATGATCTTTGGCAATGTGATTTAATTTAAATAGGCACTTATGCTTCGATGAACAAAAAATACGCTTTCCTGTTAAGTGTAATTGACGTATTTTCTAAGTATGCTTGGTGTGTTCCTGTTAAAAATAAAACTGGAAAAGAGGTGACAGCCGCATTTGAATCGGTTCTTAAGCAAGGACGTGTCCCCCGAAACTTGCATTCTGACGATGGCTCAGAATTTAAAAATCAGCTGTTTAAAACACTCATGAACAAGTACAACATCAACCACTATTCGACATTTTCCACGAAAAAAGCATCAGTAGTGGAGAGATTTAACAGAACGCTAAAAACTGAAATGTGGAAGATGTTTAGTCACAACGGATCGTATTGCTGGATTGATATGTTGAGCAAATTGGTAGATGACTACAATTCACGTAAGCATAGAACAATAAAAATGCGACCACGTGATGTAACACCAAGTAAAAAGGATAAACTGCTTTCAACCGTTTACAATTATGTAAAAATTGCAAATAAAGCAAAATATAAAGTCGGCGATATTGTTCGTATTAGCAAGTATAAATCCCAATTTGACAAAGGATACCTACCATTGTGGTCAACTGAACTTTTTAAAATAATTAAGGTACAATTAACTAAGCCAGTTACATATCTATTGGAGGATTATCAAGGTAATCCAATACAGAGTGGTTTCTATAACGAAGAACTCCAAAAAGTGAAGTATGCGGATGTGTATTTAGTGGAAAAGGTGTTAAAAAAGACTAAGGATAAGGCATACGTGAAATGGCTTGGATTTTCGGACGCAGCGAAGACATGGATAAATTTGAAAGATATAATATAGATATGACGAAAATACAATCGCATCAAATATGTTTCAACTCCAAAGAGTGGCTAAGAAGAAAAAGGGGAGAACCATTTATTTAAATGTTTATAAAAATAATGTTACAAGAAAATTTTTATATAAAACAATTTTATTATTTTAAATATATAATTATATTTTTACTCAATTTATATTTGGTTAGTAATAAAAATTATTTAAATGGTAATAATGTTTGTTGTTATTTCTATTTCCTTTTTTATATTATCTTAATAAAATATTTGCAAAAACTTGCAAACTCGTGTTAAGAGAGTTTATACTGTACTATGTATGAGAATTAAATTTTTATTAAATAGTATTTAAAAGAATTTTAATGTATACATAATTTGCATTTATTGTAGTACAAGTTCAGTCAATCAACAAAAACCGGTAATTTTATATACATACAAAAATTCATAAATTTTAATAGTTCAGTAGGTGCTAAACATAAAATACAACTTATATGATTAATTTTGTATTACAGATATTCACAAATGTATTACAAAATTAGTCTCTTTTTTGTTTTTTATATCCGTAAGGCACCGAATCAAAATTCTCTATTCCTCGACGTTTATTAAAAGTTGGTTTAAACGTTTTCGTCTCTGTTTTCGTTATAATAGCATGATCTTCGGTACGCCTAATATTTCTTCAAACTATTGTAACCGGGGGTGCGCCTTGGAGAATCATCTGTTTCAACGTATCGAAATTGGTTAATTTACCGGACTGATAATTCAACGTAATTCCTTTAATCTTACATATGGGTGGTTTAACTTTATTTTCTTTCGTTGAATAAACTGTGTAACCGTACATTTTAGGGCCACCGGAAACAAATTCTGCTATGTAACTACCGATTCCAAACAAACAAAGTTCATCTGTCATTTGCCCCAAAAATGACCCTGTAACCACATCAAATTCCCCTTCTCTTGATATGTAAATTACAGAATCGGTATCGAAATACAAAGCCCGGTCCTGAAATTTTTCGAGGTAGCTATATAATTTAAGATGGGCTTGTGTTGTTACATAGGCAGCAATAACGCAATTTACAGTAGAAAGTAAATCAGCTGTCTCGTCTTTACGCTCCCAATTAGCGGTAATTACGACTTCATTTACTTCCTGTATATAATTAACATCGACGCTCGGGTTGGTGAGTAAATCGTACAAGTCCTTGGGCTCTTGAATAATGCTTGTTTTTGGCTGGTTTTCCCGTTGTCCAAATTTTCCCCAAAAACTATTCAACATCAGTTTGGCAAGTAATCGTAGACCGGGATTCTTCGAAATTTTAGTTGGTTCTAATCGAACCCCTTCGTTTTCAAAGTATTCCTCTACATATCGAGCTCGCTCTTCTTCGGTAGTACAATTGACTGGCCATCCGGATGCTTCTTGCTTCATTTTTAAGAATTTATTCATAAACTCAGCAAATAAACCACCAGTTTCTGTTTCTTTATTATACTGTGTAATACCATACTGCCAAATTTCATAAATTTCGATCAGTTAATAACCTAATTCGATAGCTTTCTGAACCTCATCTACTATCCATGTTCCAGTGAGTGATCGCTCTTCGGCCGTGTGTGTACATTCTTCTTGATTACACTCTGCCCCGCATGTGCGACATAACACAAACATTAGTTTATTATTTTGTTTTGCAGGTAGTACAGGATGGTACAAATCTTCCGGCGGTAAAATTTTACATATAATCACTCCATTTAAACTGTTAAAGTTATTATCTTCAATAAACTGCTTGCATTCATCACCAACATAAATTTTCGGGTGGCCGATTGGGAACTTTCCATACTTACAGACCCACGGATATAAAGAGCAAACATCAACGTACTTAACTTTTTCACCATTTTTATTTTATAGTATAATTTGGTACATCCTGTACGACCACCATAAAAACAATCTCGCGGATTTAAAGGTACGTGTTTCATTAGTGGATGTTCTTCCAAATATTTTAAATCAGTCCGGGCCTTTAACATTTTTCGAAATTCACATTCCTATTTCTCCACAACTTCAAAACCTAATTGTTGCATTTTTCTTGTTTCTGCTTTTGTTCGTTCCAATCTGCTACTCAGTGTATCATCCGGTGATTCGTGAAGTGGTTCATTACGACGTGTTGGTTGACAAGTATCGTGACCGTGATAATAATAACCGTGGAACTCAAAAACTGTTGTTTCTTCGCAGTAACCGTCACTTTAAAATTTGTACCTGGTAAAATCCGGCACGCTTAATCAAAATTCCTCGTTCGTTTTCTTCATGTATTAACCACTGTAATGCAATTTTCGATTGATTGTCTGCTAAACGATAACCACCTCAAGGAATTATACCGATTGTATTGGATTGCAAAAATTTTCGACGAAACACCAAATTGCAAGCAGATGCGATTGTTATTGCCTCCGTAAAAGGACAAATATTACACTATTCTAAAAATGATTTTCTTTTCAAACAAGACTTCTTTAATATGTCAACATCACTTGTACAGTATTCTACAATCTCCTTCTCCATTTCGAATACATATCCACTTTCCATTGTTTCATTATACCATTTTAAAAATTTCTTCCGTTCGTTCATCTTCCTCAGAATTATCCGTACCTTTCATTGTTTCCGGACTATAATATGATATATCTGGAAGGCATCCAACATAGCTTTGATTTTCAATCGTGATTTATCGTAATTTAAAGAGTTTATAAAACGTACATTTTCAATTTCCAACATTAGTATTTTTGACCCTCTCATTATAACGTCCGGCTGAAGTTGTGTTTTTTCAAAAACGTACCTTAAAATGAACTGATGATCGAATGCTTGTCCGTTATGCGCTATACAAATTACTTTTTTAAAATTTTTTCGTATGTTTAATACTTGCTTCATAAATGTATCGATAACATTTTCTTTTAAAATATGTTGACGAAATCCACATTTCTGGCAAAATGCTAGCGTTTCCACGTTAATACACATATCACAACATTGCATGTACACACATAAATTAGGTTCATGAATCACTGTATTGCTATTTCTGTTCAACGGTTTTTCTTACCTTGTTTCCAGGTCAAAGAAAATAAACAATGTTTTGTCCAATTTCGGTTCCTTAATGTCTTTTTTCTCGTGTGTTTGGTGAAGTGTGCATGTTGTCAAAGTAGAGTAATTAATTTCTTTAATTTAGTGATAAAATAGGGAAGATATATTAAAAAAAAATTTGTAGCAATTAACAATATATAAAATACTGAAAGAAATGAATAAAAAAAATAAAAGAAATAGTGAAAAAATATCGATGAAAAATTAAATAAAAGTGATAGTTAACCTATATTCTACAGTGAACAGTCAATTAAATATTAGTTATTAATAATTTATAAGTTGGCAGTATTGTTTACAATAGAGAACATTAATTTAAAAGTAATAATAAATTAATAACCTATACAATCAACAATAACAATAATAAAAAAAATATAAACACTAAAATATAAACAGTGAATTAAATTAATTTAAAAATAGATTAATAGGTAATATAAAATAATATAAGTTTTAAAATAAATACAAATACAATACTTAAAAAAAAATAATAATAATAAAAAGAAATAAAATAAAATAAAATAAACAATAATAAGACATAGTTGTAACAGTAGAGTTAATTAACGATAAAATGGATAAAACAAGTGATAGTGAGAAATTAGACGAAATAGTGAAGTACTTAAAAGAATTAAACTATAAAGTAGATAAAACAGAAGAAAAATTAATAAATCAAATGAAAGAAGTGATACAGCACACAGGACAGGAAATAAGTAGATTAACAGAAGAAAATAAGGTATTAAAAGAAAAAGTACTAGAACAAGATAAAAAGATAACAGAATTGGAAGACAGAAATAGAAAAAATAACATTGTTATATTCGGAATAGAAGAAACTGAAAAAAATATTTATGAATTAGAAGAAATAGTTAAAGAACTGATAATAAACGACCTGAAAATAGATGTTGAAAGAAATGAAATTAATTATATAACTAGAATGGGAAGGAAACAGAATCAACCTAGGCCAATACTTATGTCATGTACAACGTGGATTATGAAACGAGAGATAATGAAAAACAAAAAATTTATAAAAAATCCAAAAATAGTTATTAAGGAAGATTTCTCGAAAAAAACCAGAGAGGAAAGAAAAGACCTGGGAACAGTAATGATGAAACTTAGAGAAGAAGGCAAGCAAGCTAGTATTAGAGGAAATAAATTATTTTTAGAGGGAAAGTATTATTCTAAAGAAGATATAGGGCATTTTCAAAATAAAGAAATTTCTCCAGAAAATACAAATCAATATAAAAGACAAAGAAGTAAAGAAGAAGAAGAAGAGGAGGATAGTTCAACTATCATTACAATAAAAAAGCAGGATTCTAAAAAAATTAACAGAAAAAATGAGAATATAATAAAAATGACAATAAATAAAGAAGATAATGTGGTTAATAAAGATGAAAAAATAACTTCTTTTTTTGGTACGAAAATAAAAGCACTACAACAAGGAAAATTGAGTCAATAAAAGACCAACACACAGGCGAAATCCGACAGAAGGCAACGGCAAGCCACTGTCGTATATTGCCCAGGATGACCACCAATGCAACGAATACGGATAACGAAAAACGGATACGAAAGAACAAAGAAATGATAGCTACTTGGAATGTTAGAAGCTTATTTAAGAGCGGCAAACTGGATAATTTAATACAAGAAATTAGCAAATATCAGATAAAAATTACTGGCTTAAGTGAGACACATTGGACAGGTAATGGAAAAATAACAAAGAATGGATATGTGTTATATTACTCTGGAGGGACACAGCACTATAACGGCGTCGGATTTCTGATAGATCAGCGAATAAATTATTTAGTTGAAGTATGTGTACCAATCTCGGATCGCATTATATTGATAAAATTAAATACTAAACCGATTAAAACTAACATTATACAAATATATGCACCTACGTCAGATTATAGTGATGCTGACTGCAAAGAATTCTACAACGAATTACAAGGAACAATAAATATGAGCAAAACTTTTGGAAGAACAATAGTCATGGGAGACTTTAATGCTAAAGTTGGGCAAGGACAGGAAGAAAAAATCGTCGGAAAATTTGGAGTCGGAAAAAGAAATCTCAGAGGCGAACAGCTGATAAATTTTTGTAGAGAAAATAAATTCGTAATTTCCAACACTTGGTACGAACATCCAATTCGAAGATTATACACATGGAAATCTCCCGCAGATTCAAAAGAAAGAGTGGTAAGAAACCAGATAGATTACATACTTATCAACGACCGTTTTAAAAATAATATCGATAACGTTACAACAAAACCAGGGGCCAATATAGGATCAGATCATAATTTATTAGTTGCAACTTTCAACATAAAATTCAAAATAACTAAAAAACAAATGAGTAACAATAAAACATTAGAAAGTCTAATGGTAGACGAAACAAAAGAGAAGTTCAATGAAAATGTTTCAAAAATTATTAAAGACTCAAAAAGCAAAAAAGATAATATAGAAGACTGGTGGAACAATATAAAAAATGCACTAGTAAAATCAGGAGAATCTGTACTAAAAATTCACAATTTAGGAAAAAAACAAGACTGGATGACAGAAGATATTTTGAAGTTAATGCTAGAAAGGAAAAAATATAAAAACGTAAACGAAGCAGAGTATAAAAGAATACAAAAAGAAATTGAAAAAGAGATTAAGAATGCAAAAGAAAATTGGATGAAAGAGCAATGTAATGAAATTGAAAAATTAGCAGAATTACATCAAGATAGGAAATTACACCAAAAAGTGAAAGAAGTTTGTGGGAAGCTCAAAAAAAAGAAGATGGAGTTACAGAACATAGTAAATAAAAGTAAAAAAATAATACAGAACCAAGAGGAAGAAAAGCATAGATGGGCGGAATATATAAAAGAATTATACAATGACGACAATGAAGAATTATACAATGAGAAGAATTAAAAGAAGCCCATAATAACTTGAATGTTGAAAATGAAGAACTTCCGATATTAATGAGTGAGCTCGAACAGGGAGTAAAATATGTTGGAAATAGAAAAGCTGTAGGAGAAGATCAAGTACCAGCAGAATTTATCAAGTCTCTAAATGAAGAAAACTAAACAGAACTTTTGAAATTATTCAATAAAATCTATGAAACCGGTAGTCTTCCCAAGGACTTCGTAAGATCCATTTTTTATCCAATTCCGAAAAAAAGTTCCTCAAAAGAGTGTGATGATTATCGTGTAATTAGTGTTACTAGCCATACTGCAAAAATATTCCTTAAAATAATTTTAAACAGAATTCAGAGGAAAATATTACAGAACATCAGTGATTATCAAATGGGTTTCAAGCCTGGAATAGGCACACGAGAGGCAGTCTTTAGTCTAAAAACTTTAATAGAAAGAGCACGCGAAAGTGACCAGGATATTTATGTATGTTTTATAGACTATCAAAAGGCTTTTGACAGTCTGAAACATAAATTGATGATAGAAAACTTGTATAGTGTGGGAGTTGACAAAAGACTTATAAATATAGTTAAAAATATTTACTATAACCAAGAAGCAGCAGTTAAAGTAAAGTCAGGAAAAACACCGTGGATACCGATTAAAAAAGGAATTCGTCAAGGCTGTGTACTGTCACCACTGTTATACAATTTATATAGCGAACAAATAATGCTAAGAGCTTTAGAAAATTTGAAGGAAGGAGTTAAAATAAATGGTGAAATAATAAACAACATACGCTACGCTGACGACACTGTATTAATCGCAAATTCTGAAGAAAGTCTCCAAAAAATAATAAACAATGTTGTTAAATACAGTGAAAGTGCCGGTTTAAAATTTAACATAAACAAAACGGCAGTGATGGTGTTTACAAAAAGTTCTAAAAACGTTGACCTTAATATAAAATTTAAAAATATAACGCGTATTAAACAAGTCAAAACTTATAAATATCTAGGTGTGAATTTTAATGACAGTAACAATCAGGTATTAGAAGTTAAAACAAAAATAGGGCAAGCAAAAACAGCTTTCTATGAGTAGAATGGCTAGGCCGATACGGGAGCACCGCAAAACGGAGTAACTTGAACCCCTTTGACGATGTTTGAAAGCGTGTGACTTACGGTCCTATTGTACCCATTTTACGGTACTACACATTCCGAACTGATGAGTCATCAAACTGTATCGATGTGCAAACCTTGACCTTTGACCCGGCACGTACTGAGTACATGTATTTAAAATTTGTTGTTGACATTTGACCCCAACACTCGCTTATACTGTTAGCCTTGAAATTCCTAAGAGGTGAGTCAATACCAGCGACCAAATTAATTTATGTTAACCCATTATGCATCATCACAATTTACTTATAACAATTTCATTTTGTGTTAACCCATTACCAGCCAAACCTAACGCATGCGCAGACTGAATTTAAGTACACGACGCATGCGCAGACTGAATTTTAGGTTACAATTTGATAGATGGGGCACACTACCGCGTCAAAAATGTGGGGTTACCCTAACTCGGGGGGTGGCCCCAAACTTTTGACGCCGTACTGTACTTAAATTTTTGGTACACTGCCGTGTCAAAAGTGCGGGCCCCCCTGACCAAAAAGGTATCCGATCACTTTTTTAAGCGTACTGTACGTGCAAACCTTGGCCCCAACACGCGCTTGCCTTAATTACGTCATCTTAAACGAACTATCACGTCAAAAAATGTGGGGAATACCCTAACTCGGGGGTGGCCCCAAATTTTTGACGCCGTACTGTACTTAAATTTTTGGTACACTACCATGTCAAAAGTGCGGGCCCCCCTGAGCAAAAAGGTATCCGATCACTTTTTGAAGCGTACTGTGCTTATTACGTGCAAATCTTGGCCTCACTTAACTGCGTCATTTTAAATTGGGTGCGGTCGCTAACGATAAATTTTGTCGGTGGCGCACTGTACCAAGCGCTAGATTTTAAGATTAGACTCCGGGGTCCAGATTTCTGACCGCTACTGTACTGTAAATCGAGTGTCTACTGTACTTTTCAACAAGTTTAAGCCTGTTTTCAGCAAAGTCAGCACTTTTTTAATTTGTTTATTTATATAAGTTTTAATTTAAAAAAAATGTTTATTTAAGATTTTGATGACTCAGCAATTTTTTTTGTTTGGATTTCAAATACGAAATAGTCTTCTTGGAATTTTTAATTTATGGCCTGATTGTTGAATTATAATTATAGTATGATTCATACAAGCGGGGATTTTTGTTATATTTGTTTATTTATATAATAATTTTGGATCATGTAATAATTTTAAAATTGTTTATTTAAGATTGGGAGGCCGCTAAATTTTGTGGGGGCACTGTACCAAGCGCTACCGCAAAACTAACTTCAGACTCCAGGGTCCAGATGTCTGACCGCTACTGTACTGCCGGAAATTTGGGTGTCAACTGTAACTCAGGGGTTTTTGTGTATATTTAACCTTGGAAAATTCCAGGAATTTTTATCAGTTTTAACATAAACAAACAACTAATAATTAAATGTTTGTTTTAGCTGAATTATGATCGTAAGACTCATATAAGGAGTTTTTTTGGTATAAGAAAGATGACGTCATGGAATATTAATGAGTTAAAAAATTGTTTAGTAAAAAATATCAACCATTGTAGGCCTCAAGCAAGAAATTATTTTTATCAGTTTTAATACTTTAACATTTAACCTACAGTGACCAATTTTTTAGTTAACTAACAGAAGTTCTTGAAATTTTAACAAGTTACAAAAAATATTACTTCTTATGGTGCACAACATTTTTGAATTTGACTGTAGCACAAAACTGTTTCTATATCAAACGAAAATTATCTGAAATAATTCAGTATGTACATATGTATAGACTCTGTATATTAAAAATATTTTATGTATACACTCTGTATATTGAGAATAAGAAAGAAAATTTGTATATAATTTTAATTTTTATGAATACTAGTAAACGAATTGTATAGCCATTTATGAATAAGTATTAAATCTAATTATAAAATATAAATATTGCAAAAAATTTGTTTAATCAGCAAAATCAATGTATATCATTTTAATACTGATACATATTCATATTAGGGTATAATAGTATTGTATTTAACATTTTTAAACAGAATAAAAGTTCAATTTTTGGTTTTAAATTACTATAAGTTAAACACGTCGCTTAATATAAAAAAGATAACAGCATTGAGTTTTACTAAATTTTTAAGTCTGTAAAATCAAAATTTTTTATTTACTAGACTAGAACATTTTGAATTTGCTACTCTATCATTAACATACAAATAATATCATGTATATATAACGGGTGTATATTTAGTATTTTTAGTAAATATTTTAGTATACAGGGTGTATCATGAAATATGCTTTTCAATTAGAACAATAAATTTCATAAGATTTTTGTTAATACTCTTATAGGTTAACGAAAGAAACTTTTTGCTGTAAAAAATAGGGGAATGCAGGGTAATAATTAAATAAAACGCACATAATTTTTTTTTTTTTTTTTAATTTTATTTATAGAATATGTATACAAAAAATTAAATTGCTTAAATCTATATATTACTTAAAATCTATTTATTTTCCATATAAAAATTTTTTAAAAGAATACAATTTTCTAATGAACAAATTTTATCTGAATGAAGCATACAGCGTCTTGAATAATATTCATCTCGCAGAATGGAAATCTTCGGTACATCAAATATTTCTTCCAAATTCAAAATCCACGGCTGGTTTTCGGTACCATCAAACAAACTTGATATCCATTTCTTCTTTTCACCACCCTTGACGTATATAACATCATACTTCTTTAATATAGGTTTCAATATGGTATGAAGTTTTTTGTATGGAATAAATCCATACGACCAAGGTATCCCATGCCAATTTCGGTAAAGCCAACTGGCTACTCGTTGATATTTCTTCGGCAACTCGTTGAAATCAAACGGTGCGTCGAATATAAGATGTAATATATCATCCGAATTTTCTGCAGCAATACCAACTTCTTTAAAATAAAATTCGTTGTTAGCTCCTTGATAGCCTTGTATGTCAAGAAACGCCATTTTTTACCGCCACCGTAGAACTGAAATTATTCACACAATCCACAACTTTATATAGAATAATTAAAAGTGGTGGGGGTAGTTAGTTAATTTGTGGAACGTATTCGAAAATGGCTATTAATAGCTATTGCTAGTTTACCATCAAATTACAAACTGTTAATAATATTTAGCACATTTGTGAGTACCAGGTTCTTTTCACTTTAAGACCTAGTGATTTAAGGAATGCTAAATTTTCAGGTGAAATGTGTTGTTGCTCAAAAGTTTTACGTTTAATGATCTTAGGTTTCGAAAGTCCTTTGCTAGGTTCTCTAGCGGTGGACTGCGCTGAATTGTAAATTAACATGGTTCCAAAATGTAATTGTTTTACCACGAAAGTATAATTTTCAACGAAAGAGATATTAACTCTTTGACAACCACCGGTAAATAGATAATATTTTATGTAAGTTCAACTATTTTATACCCTTCAACCATGATAAGGTGTATAAGCTTGAGTATAACTCAGCAAATTATATAGCGGTGGTGACGTAACACACAAATGCGGTGGTTGTGTTGCGTTTGTGGCGGTGGCGGTGTTTGTGTGGCGGTTGTGTGGTGGTGGCGGTGGTGTTTGTGTGACGGTGGCGGTGGTGTTTGTGTGGTGGCGGCGGTGGTGTTTGTGTGGCGGTGGTATTTGTATGGTGGTTTCGGTGGTTGTGTGGTGGTTGTGGGGGTGGCGGGGTAGCAGCGGTGTTTGCGGCTGACGTGCACAACTTTATCATTAATTCAATCGAAGCAGCAATTTACTGTAGACAATAAATCGGTGGTGACATCTCGCGGTGTTTGTTGAACGCAATATCTAAATTAATCATCATCATAATCGCTAGCATCTTCTTTATCAGTTGCATCCAGATAATCACCTAGTGGCTCAATAACATCAGCCTTTTGAAGTTCACGAAGTATAGAGAATATTTCTTGACCGACAGTAGTTTCTCTTAAAGCATCTAACTCTTCGATTGAAGCTTCACTATCGTCAACGTTAAACAATATGTTTTTATTTTCCTCTAAACTCCGAATAATATTGAGTATTTTTTCACCAGTCTCTGAAGTCTCATATAAACGTCGTAATTCATCTATTAAAGTATTAGGATTATGCCAGTATTTTATTTTTTTCGATTGCCCATTAGCATTTTCCGAGTCGTTGTATTTGATACGCTTAGCAAGTAGTTCTTGATCCGTTGAATTGACTGGACGTTTTATTGCTATTCGTTCATTAGAATCCTCACTTTTATTTTGAGTTTCTTTGATTAATAAAATATCCAAAAGAGTTTGCAGAGCTGTAGTTAACTTGGGAATGATAACAGTTCCACTATCAGAAGTGGTTAAAACCCTGTTATTAGACTCATCGCTGGGTGTGTAAACATTATTTTGATTTCTTAAATTATTAAAAGTGGTTAAAACCCTGTTATTAGACTCATCGCTGGGTGTGTAAACACTATTTTGATTTCTTAAATTATTAAATTTAGTTTGAATTGCTTTTGATGCAGCTTTAATTCTTTGTTCAAGTGGATTGACCCTTTCTTCAACTTTATTGTTTAGAAATTCATCATCAACATCATTCCTCCCGGTATCATAACTAGATAAGTCATCGGCCGTGTCTAATGTTTGTCTTTTTAGCGGATCAAGAGAGTAACTATTTTCAAACCTTTTTGGTGAAAATTCCCGCATATGTGTATTTCTTATATGACGTGAAAGAGAATCTTTCCGGGAGAAGCTTTTATAGCACCGCGTACACTCGAACATTATAATAGATGTGTAAAGCTCAACTAGTCTTACAAGATTAATTCAGAATTGTGTTAGCGATTACTTATATACTCCACCACCACCACCGCCGCCGCCACCACCACCACCACCACCGCCACCACAACCGCCACCACCACCGCCGCCACCACCACCACCACCGCCACCGCCACCGCAACCACCACATCTGAGTTGCTCATTTTACTCCATGGAGTAGCGGTTGACATTCAGCTTACACATTTTGCCTCCATTACGCTCTTTCGATTCGGAAATTAGTTTAGAAAAATGAATGAAAAGCTATATGCAAGTGTCAGGTGACTCAACACCAACATTAACATACTTGCTCCTGAATATAGGCAATTACATTGCATTGTCAAGTGGCTCCATACCTACTAAGGGTCTTATCATTATTCAAGATATAATTTGGGAGGTTCTAATGTGTTGTAAAATAAGAACAATATAAGAATTTATACGTAAATTAATTTATTTTTTAATAAAATATACGTTTCAATATTAAAATTAAAAAGTAAATCAATTCATTTTCACATCTGACAGTTTCCTTAAGCTTACACCAAACATCATACATGTGATAGCTACTTGCTAAATTCCACATTATCGTGAATCGTTTTGGAAGGAACACTTGAGCATCTGCAAGTTCCACCGCAACCGCTGGCCCATATCGAGTTTCCATGCGTCGTACATCAAGAATTTTCCACGTTTCATACGGCTTGAGTGTAGATAGCGATTTGAATGGTTTACCAGCACCAAGTTTATTCAACTTCTCCAAAACCGGATCCATTGTTGTATCAGTGGCAGTAAAAGTGGTCCACAGATCACTTATACTTAACTCAACACCGTGTTGTTCAGACATTTTGCCAATACACTGCCAATTTCTATTACAGCACGTCGCTTAAATAAATTATGAGTTGCCACCACAAAAACCACCACCACCACCACCACCACCACCCCAACACAACTACAAAATTTGAGTTGCTCATTTTACCCCACCGGTATGTTTATTCCCACACAGCTACAAATTAAGTTACTCTAAAGCAACCACACCTTCATATGATCAGTGTTTATACACCACAACCAATGGAAAATATCAAATAAACATTAACATTTATTTAGTAATAAGGTATAATGCATATTTTGAGTATTCAACAAAAACTTTAATACTGATTAATAGGTAGTGGTCAATTCCACTGTTACTCAAAGTATACGTTATACCTCATTACTAAATAAATGCTAATGTTTGTTTTAACAACCGTGGAATTGGTCAATACTTATGATGTGGCAATCAGGTGATTGATTTTACTAAATTATTCGCAATTGCAGCGGCTTTTACATGTGGGACAGTTTACATAATTACAAACACAGTTTGGAAATGGCATCATACATCGTTTACAACACATGCAAATTCGTTTTTCGTTTCGACACCTATCACAATACTCGGGGAAGGAACACTTACACTGTGGTGGTTGAAATTTACAAATACCACAAATCGGCATGTTGTTTTTGTTTACTTTCTGGAACTTAACCAACAAATGACATCCGGTTAATAATTCAGTTGTATTTATAGTATTTTGACTGAAACCAAATAATCTAATATTTTATAAAAAATCGATATTTAATCGATATTAACCAATTCCACTGTTACACAAAATATCCATTATGCCTCATTACATCGCTGGTCATTGCCTTATAAATAAATGTTTACGTTGGTTTGAGCAACCGTGGAATTGGTCAATATGTATTATGTGGCAATCAGATGATTGATTTTACTAAATTATTTGCAATTGCAGCGGCCTTTGCATGTGGTACAGTTTATATAATTGCAAACACAGTTTGGAAATGGCATCATACATCGTTTACAACACATGCAAATTCGTTTTTCATTTCGACACCTATCACAGTACTCGTAGAAGGCACACTTACACTGTGACGGTTGAAATTTACAAATACCACAAATCGGCATGTTGCTGTTGTTGTTTACCTTCTGGAACTTAACCAACAAGTGACATCCGGTTAGTAATTCAGTTGTATTTATAGTATTTTGTAACCGAAATTTTCCAATATTTTATCTAAAATCGATATCTAATAATCTTCCAGCATAAGAGCAGGGAAGAGGAACGTCACCAGATTGATTAATTTAGATATTGCGTTCAACAAACACCGCGAGATGTCACCACCGATTTATTGTCTACAGTAAATTGCTGCTTCGATTGAATTAATGATAAAGTTGTGCACGTCAGCCGCAAACACCGCTGCTACCCCGCCACCCCCACAACCACCACACAACCACCGAAACCACCATACAAATACCACCGCCACACAAACACCACCGCCGCCACCACACAAACACCACCGCCACCGTCACACAAACACCACCGCCACCACCACACAACCGCCACACAAACACCGCCACCGCCACAAACGCAACACAACCACCGCATTTGTGTGTTACGTCACCACCGCTATATAATTTGCTGAGTTATACTCAAGCTTATACACCTTATCATGGTTGAAGGGTATAAAATAGTTGAACTTACATAAAATATTATCTATTTACCGGTGGTTGTCAAAGAGTTAATATCTCTTTCGTTGAAAATTATACTTTCGTGGTAAAACAATTACATTTTGGAACCATGTTAATTTACAATTCAGCGCAGTCCACCGCTAGAGAACCTAGCAAAGGACTTTCGAAACCTAAGATCATTAAACGTAAAACTTTTGAGCAACAACACATTTCACCTGAAAATTTAGCATTCCTTAAATCACTAGGTCTTAAAGTGAAAAGAACCTGGTACTCACAAATGTGCTAAATATTATTAACAGTTTGTAATTTGATGGTAAACTAGCAATAGCTATTAATAGCCATTTTCGAATACGTTCCACAAATTAACTAACTACCCCCACCACTTTTAATTATTCTATATAAAGTTGTGGATTGTGTGAATAATTTCAGTTCTACGGTGGCGGTAAAAAATGGCGTTTCTTGACATACAAGGCTATCAAGGAGCTAACAACGAATTTTATTTTAAAGAAGTTGGTATTGCTGCAGAAAATTCGGATGATATATTACATCTTATATTCGACGCACCGTTTGATTTCAACGAGTTGCCGAAGAAATATCAACGAGTAGCCAGTTGGCTTTACCGAAATTGGCATGGGATACCTTGGTCGTATGGATTTATTCCATACAAAAAACTTCATACCATATTGAAACCTATATTAAAGAAGTATGATGTTATATACGTCAAGGGTGGTGAAAAGAAGAAATGGATATCAAGTTTGTTTGATGGTACCGAAAACCAGCCGTGGATTTTGAATTTGGAAGAAATATTTGATGTACCGAAGATTTCCATTCTGCGAGATGAATATTATTCAAGACGCTGTATGCTTCATTCAGATAAAATTTGTTCATTAGAAAATTGTATTCTTTTAAAAAATTTTTATATGGAAAATAAATAGATTTTAAGTAATATATAGATTTAAGCAATTTAATTTTTTGTATACATATTCTATAAATAAAATTAAAAAAAAAAAAAAAAAATTATGTGCGTTTTATTTAATTATTACCCTGCATTCCCCTATTTTTTACAGCAAAAAGTTTCTTTCGTTAACCTATAAGAGTATTAACAAAAATCTTATGAAATTTATTGTTCTAATTGAAAAGCATATTTCATGATACACCCTGTATACTAAAATATTTACTAAAAATACTAAATATACACCCGTTATATATACATGATATTATTTGTATGTTAATGATAGAGTAGCAAATTCAAAATGTTCTAGTCTAGTAAATAAAAAATTTTGATTTTACAGACTTAAAAATTTAGTAAAACTCAATGCTGTTATCTTTTTTATATTAAGCGACGTGTTTAACTTATAGTAATTTAAAACCAAAAATTGAACTTTTATTCTGTTTAAAAATGTTAAATACAATACTATTATACCCTAATATGAATATGTATCAGTATTAAAATGATATACATTGATTTTGCTGATTAAACAAATTTTTTGCAATATTTATATTTTATAATTAGATTTAATACTTATTCATAAATGGCTATACAATTCGTTTACTAGTATTCATAAAAATTAAAATTATATACAAATTTTCTTTCTTATTCTCAATATACAGAGTGTATACATAAAATATTTTTAATATACAGAGTCTATACATATGTACATACTGAATTATTTCAGATAATTTTCGTTTGATATAGAAACAGTTTTGTGCTACAGTCAAATTCAAAAATGTTGTGCACCATAAGAAGTAATATTTTTTGTAACTTGTTAAAATTTCAAGAACTTCTGTTAGTTAACTAAAAAATTGGTCACTGTAGGTTAAATGTTAAAGTATTAAAACTGATAAAAATAATTTCTTGCTTGAGGCCTACAATGGTTGATATTTTTTACTAAACAATTTTTTAACTCATTAATATTCCATGACGTCATCTTTCTTATACCAAAAAAACTCCTTATATGAGTCTTACGATCATAATTCAGCTAAAACAAACATTTAATTATTAGTTGTTTGTTTATGTTAAAACTGATAAAAATTCCTGGAATTTTCCAAGGTTAAATATACACAAAAACCCCTGAGTTACAGTTGACACCCAAATTTCCGGCAGTACAGTAGCGGTCAGACATCTGGACCCTGGAGTCTGAAGTTAGTTTTGCGGTAGCGCTTGGTACAGTGCCCCCACAAAATTTAGCGGCCTCCCAATCTTAAATAAACAATTTTAAAATTATTACATGATCCAAAATTATTATATAAATAAACAAATATAACAAAAATCCCCGCTTGTATGAATCATACTATAATTATAATTCAACAATCAGGCCATAAATTAAAAATTCCAAGAAGACTATTTCGTATTTGAAATCCAAACAAAAAAAATTGCTGAGTCATCAAAATCTTAAATAAACATTTTTTTTAAATTAAAACTTATATAAATAAACAAATTAAAAAAGTGCTGACTTTGCTGAAAACAGGCTTAAACTTGTTGAAAAGTACAGTAGACACTCGATTTACAGTACAGTAGCGGTCAGAAATCTGGACCCCGGAGTCTAATCTTAAAATCTAGCGCTTGGTACAGTGCGCCACCGACAAAATTTATCGTTAGCGACCGCACCCAATTTAAAATGACGCAGTTAAGTGAGGCCAAGATTTGCACGTAATAAGCACAGTACGCTTCAAAAAGTGATCGGATACCTTTTTGCTCAGGGGGGCCCGCACTTTTGACATGGTAGTGTACCAAAAATTTAAGTACAGTACGGCGTCAAAAATTTGGGGCCACCCCCGAGTTAGGGTATTCCCCACATTTTTTGACGTGATAGTTCGTTTAAGATGACGTAATTAAGGCAAGCGCGTGTTGGGGCCAAGGTTTGCACGTACAGTACGCTTAAAAAAGTGATCGGATACCTTTTTGGTCAGGGGGGCCCGCACTTTTGACACGGCAGTGTACCAAAAATTTAAGTACAGTACGGCGTCAAAAGTTTGGGGCCACCCCCCGAGTTAGGGTAACCCCACATTTTTGACGCGGTAGTGTGCCCCATCTATCAAATTGTAACCTAAAATTCAGTCTGCGCATGCGTCGTGTACTTAAATTCAGTCTGCGCATGCGTTAGGTTTGGCTGGTAATGGGTTAACACAAAATGAAATTGTTATAAGTAAATTGTGATGATGCATAATGGGTTAACATAAATTAATTTGGTCGCTGGTATTGACTCACCTCTTAGGAATTTCAAGGCTAACAGTATAAGCGAGTGTTGGGGTCAAATGTCAACAACAAATTTTAAATACATGTACTCAGTACGTGCCGGGTCAAAGGTCAAGGTTTGCACATCGATACAGTTTGATGACTCATCAGTTCGGAATGTGTAGTACCGTAAAATGGGTACAATAGGACCGTAAGTCACACGCTTTCAAACATCGTCAAAGGGGTTCAAGTTACTCCGTTTTGCGGTGCTCCCGTATCGGCCTAGCCATTCTACTTCTATGACATGAAAAAAATGTTGTGTAATAATAAACTAAACAAAAAAATAAGAGTGCGGTTCTTGAAAGCATATGTATGGTCTGTGTTACTTTACGCGTGTGAAACCTGGACATTAACTGATGCAATAATCAATAAATTAAATGCATTTGAAATGTGGTGCTTTCGACAAATGATGAACATTAAATGGAATGATTTTATAAGTAATGATAAAGTGTTAAGAATAATCCAGGAAGAAAGATCACTGGTAACTACTATTAAAAGAAGACAATGTTCATATTTCGGGCACCTAATGCGTTCTGAAAAGTTTCAAGTTCAACAGCTGATACTAACAGGAAAGTTAGAAAAAAAACGAACTAGAGGCAGAAAACGTACGTCCTGGGTCGATAATATCACAAGATGGACAAAATCCAAGTTTACTGAAATACTGAGGAGTGTGAAAAACAGAATACTGTGGAAGAAGGTGGTATCCAACGTCCTCTAGAGGATATGGAACTTTTCATCATCAATGTCTTTTTTAATATAACACAAATGATTAGCGGGTACATAACGGTCACACATTTTACAAAAAATTTCACCACACACATGCTGCTGCTGCTTCCGGAGTTTTTTATTCATAGTTTTTAAACAGCTATTGCATCGTTTGATCAAATCACATACAGTGTCCTTGCCGAACGATTTTTCTTTACGATGATTCTCCAAACACTGTTGACTACGGAAGTCCTTATTACATCTATCACATTTAATTTCCACATTTTCTTTTGCACATGGGGGAGACTGTTGGCAACAGGGACAACTTGTCCCGCATCGATATCTATTTTGTGTATTGTAGGAGGTATGACAAGCTTCGCAGTAATAAATACAACAAAATGCCACAGTTAAACTAGTGATAACACTATAATGATTTTCATGAGCAACAGATTTATTTTGTGAATGGCGTCATTGTTGCTTCCTTCAAATATTACGCCTTGACCTTTTGTTTGGTATTTGTACACTGTAATTTTATAATCCTTTAAATGTTGCTGTAAAATTCTGAGTTGGTTAATCCACCACCCTGTTCAGGCATTAACAACCCAGTTTCATCTAGAAACTTGTTCACTCTTTCTGTTTGCAAATTGTGGCGGTTTAGTCGAATTTTTTCAAAATTTACATCTTTTTCTATATGCGCTATTGCTACAACAATCGCTCGCAGAAGGCATAAATTATCATTATTTTTAATAAAAATTATTCCACGCCTTTGCTTGCATTCCTCCTCATACGTATTGAAAGCCCTACTATTCAGTCTATTTTTTCCATTACCTCGGGGAATTTTCACATATGTAGCAGTTAGTCGGAATTTCTCAGTAGCCAAACCTTCCGAATTGCTTTGAAATATGGCTCCCAGTAATTTCCAAACATCTTCAAAACTAACATCTTTACCATCTCGAAACGCCATCCACCCAGGACCTTTTACAAAATTCTCACTTGTAAACGTGAATTCGACTTTGTCTTCTGGTTCGATGTCCCTTGAAATATATAGTATAACTTGGTTAACGCCTTGTTTTACCCACGATAAAGAATCTTTGGTTTTTGGTATTTCTTTAATTTTAAATACAATTTTTCGTCCGTTTAAATTATACCGACGCACCCTTGAATTTTTTTCGGACACGATTTCAAATTTTTCCATCGCATCGGAATCATTTCCAGCCATAAAGATATCGTTCAATTGATTCATCTGGACGCAACTTCGAATTTTGTTCGGGCACAATTTCAAAATTTTCCTTTGAATCGGAATCATTTTCGGTCATAGGTGCATCGTTGATCAATTCATCTGCAATCATAGGTATCCCTACCAACAATTCTTCTAATACAGCTCGCGGTATTTCTTCATTATCCACTTCGTTTAATAATTCTGACATGTCTTGTGACGTTCTTTCACTACCAGACCCATTTATTTCGTTATTTGCGTTTAACTCCATTATTAACTCCAATCAGCACGCAAACAATAAATCGGACTCGAACGATGTATTTGATTCCTCTGTAAAAATAAAGGTACTGTTGGATTATTTTTATCAAATAACTGAATCAAACACAATTTCCTTAAAAATTACATTTTTAAATTGATGGTAAAAAATTTATAAAAATTATATTTACTACCACATAAATTATAAACTCTTAATTTCTTTATTTTTATCACGAGCACTTTGAATAAAATCATTAGAATGAGAATAAGACATTTTCTGTAAAATTATGTTTACTTAAAATCAGTTTTATAATAAAAAAATCTGTTTTAACTACTAACACTTTTTCAAAATAAAACTGCAGTTTTAAATTCACAAAATTGAAAAATTGAAAACAATTTTATACTTACAAAGTTAGATTTTCTTTGCTAATTGCTCCGACGCTCACAACTGGAACGATTGAATAAAACAATGCTTGCTCTGGTTACGGCGCAGTATATATACAAACAAAAACACGTGTTTTTAATTTACGTCATCTTCAAAATACGTTCACTTTAGGTGCGTGCTTTTAATTCTAATTGCAAATCATAAGAATAATGTCACCGCAAAATATTTTATAAAGAAAATGCAAGGATAAAAAATGTGAATAATTATTTGTACTTAAGACTTGTAATTAAGAAAATTTATAAAATCACATATATATTTAATTTGCTATAAAAAATTTTAACATGAATATTTAATGAAATCAGTCAAGAATTTTTGAACTTGTCATAAAAAATTCCGATAACTTGCTTACATTAATTATATGGTGATGACAGCGTAACTAGGTTAGCACAAAGTAATTTTTAAAAATCATTTATTTTATACATATGTATCTTTTTAATTAAACAAGAAATTGATTTGAATTTAAAGGACAAACATATAATTAAGAATGTTTTATTAAATAAATATTATTCATATATCTACACATTTAACTTATTGCAAAAACTACATAAGCATTAGATACTAGTGTTATGTTGACATTGTATAGTGCAACAAAACAACACAATCACTCATTCAGTATAGTGGATATATATACACCTTGTACAGTGAAAGGTGATCAGTGCCAACGGTCTGTAACTCTAATGCACACATGAGGTGGTACAGTGGACCACCTCAACAAGAAACATCTCCCCCTTTCTCTATGTATATATATACAGGGTGTAAAGTAAATAACTCTCCGCCTTTTGACAGATGGTTTATCTCGATGTATAATTGCCGAAGACATGAATTTTTTTTCGGAATTCGCTATCTGAAAAAATCGCATCCCAGCCCGCTCGTCGTTTAATATAAATTTTCCTGAATACGCCTCTGACCAAACTAAAATTATTCGCACCCTGTATAATAAAAATTTTTTTAAAAATAAACAAAAAATTTTTTTTTATTTTGCTATATTATGTAAACATGTTTTGATTGTCGAACTTATATGTACCATATTGTACACAAAAAAGCGAACAGTTTTTCATAAATTTTGATTAAAATAAGTTTATGAAATATTTGTTTTAGTTTTTAAAATTTTGTAGTTTTTTATATCACAGTGCATTATGAATACTGCAAATGCCATAACTCTGATATTAGTATTTGCATTACACATTATTAATTTAGTAACAAATTACATTGAAAACTACACTTATTAATTACCAAACAAATAAAAAAAGAACAGAACAGAACAATGAAAAAAATACACAAGAAAAATTTCCATGTGTTGTAATTTTTCAAAAATTAAAAACAAACTATCATAAAACATGAATTTTTAAACTATAATAACTAAATACCCGTTTTATGTATTGGTATGTATGTCAAATTCTGTACAATGTGTTCCATATTCGATAGTTTTGCAGCTAAAGTACATGAGTGAAAAACTAATAACAATGTTTGATAACGATTTATTTTTTCCTCTCTCAATTTTCTCACTAAGATCAAAAATTAATTTTTAAACGATTTTAAATATAATCTATTTCACTTAAATTTAAACATGAGTCATCACTTACGACTTTGAGTAATTCCCGTTTTCTTAGCTTTATCTCTTTCATTGTTTCAAATGCGTAAATTTTAAATTTGCAGTTTGTTTTTAGAAAAGAATAGAAGATTAATTAGTTTCGAATATAAGAATTATTTAATTTTTTGACGATGACTCATGCTCAATTGTATTTGAAACGGGGTATAGTTAAAAGTTTGGAAAGAAAAACAGATGTGACGAAAGGCCAATTATATTAGAAACAAAAATGTATTTCAATTATCAAAAAGAAAATTTTTTATTCATAATTGAGTAACTTTAGAGGAAAACTCTAACGGAAAATGCGAAACTATCTGCATCAGTTATCATTATCGTAAAATTTTAAAATGTCCACATGAAAGTCACCGCTGTAAATTTTTTACCAAATTTATTCTTTTATTTCAACAACACTTTGAAATACCAATTTACCTGGATACTTACAAACACACAGATACTTACAAACACACAGACATCCATATCATCGTCACAGGCTTAGCCAAAAATTTTTTAAATAAATAAACAACTACATAATATGTACATAATATGTACATAGTTGGTATGGCTTATATTATACAACCTTGGCCAAAAGTATTAGGCACCCCCATAAAACACGTATAACATAAATTAATTTAAGAATGACTTATCTGTTTAATAATAGAATGAAAGGTAATACTAAAAGTTAATTTTAAACAATAGATAACGGATTTTAAGGTACCATAAAACACCTGGTCCAAAAAACGTGAAATATGAAGTTGTTTTTGACTACAGTATGTTTTCACATTTGGTAGTTTCCAAGTGAAGTACATGAGAATAAAGGGAAATTAATAACAATGTCAAATAACCGTTTATTTTTTCATCTCTCAATTTTCTCACTAAGATCAAAAATTCATTATTAAACAATTTTAAAAAGTTAAAAGTTTGTAAAAAGAGACAGATGTGAAAAAAGGCAAATTATATTACAATCAAAAATTTATTTAAAATCATGAACTTTACTTTAGCTGCAAACCCATCATAAATAACCCATAATACATAAGTATTAGTTTTCACAAAAATCGACTTTTAAGCAGTATGCAAGTTTAAACAGATCAAATTGGAACTTGTAAATGGCTAACTCTCTCATCGGGGGAAACACCCCAAAAACTCGTAGTTTTAGATTTTAATTTTTTTTGTATTTTTATAATCTGCAAGTGTTGTGTAGCTGTGCTGGGCTATTAGTTTTGCAATAACTGTTTGTTTCTGTAATGTACATGTGGGCAAAACGACCCATGCGTAAACCACCTAAAACATTCTTTTTCGTTTTTCTCCAAATCAATTGCAATAGGAAAGACGAAAATAACACAAAATAATAGTGCGCTAAATAAATAAGTAACGTACCTAAATTCGCTCACCTAAACCCAATAGTTCAGAAGTAAAATTATTTTATAATGGAAAAATTCAACCGCCATTTTTCAAGAAGCCTGTAAACCGATTTGTGCGTTTTAAATTTTTATGGATAGTACTAATCGAATAATATCAAACAGGAAAGAAAATTCATGAGGAATCATCTCTACCAGTTTTTATAAGAAAATTTCAAATTGTTTCATGAAAAATTGTCAAATAATCTTATTTATTAACCGATGAAAGTGTTACGTACAAAGGAAAATGGATTGAAATCATAGTTTAAGTTGTGATTTGAATAATTTAGCTTAACTTTTTTCACTTTTATTAACTTTAATCACGTGTAATTCATACTGACACTTATGGATCATATTGTATAGTAATATAAAATTTTTGTTAAAAGGATAAAAAAGGATGAGAACATTATGAGAACAAAATTTGACGTCAAAATTTTAGTTACTATTTTCTCACACTCCCGTACTACAAGTTTCATCCCCTAAAATTTAATTCCCAGCCACCCCTATTTGTACAAATTTAAAAACTTTTATATAATTCAATATCTCTAAAAAAAAATTTGTGGTAGTCATCCTTTGTATTTTTTCTTTATCTCTAGTCATTTTCAAAATAATGAGTATTTTATTCAATCTTGCCACAAAAGTTTTTAATTTTTGTTACAAAATTTTTCCAAGAATCATCCCCATTTATTTTACTTTATAGTTTCATGACACTCGAGTAGGTAGTATGATCTAAGATGATTTCCCCTTATAGGCAATTCTTTAACTGAATAATGTATTATGACAATTTTTTATGAAAAAATTTTGAAATTTTTCTATAAAAACTGGCAGAGTTGATTCTTCATTGATTTTGTTTTACCGTTTGATAGTACTTGATTAGTACTATCCTTAGAAATTTAAAACGTCCAAATCGGTTTGTAAGGTTCTTCAAAAATGGCGGTTGAATTTTACATTTATAAAATAAATTTACTTCTAAAATGACAGATCAGGTAAACGAATTTAGGTACGTTACTTACTCATTTAAAGTACTATTACTTCACATTTAAAGTACTATTACATCAAAATCAAAAAATACTAGTTCTGGATGTTTCCCCTTATGAGACAATTATACAAATATGTACATAAATTATCCATGACATTTTATAAAATAACAAGACTGCGACTACGTTCACTACTAATAAACATAATATTGTTAGGGGTACCCATAAGTAATCAATTATTTCATTGATAACCAAATAAAAGATTTTATTTTTTATTTAATTGAAGACATCAATGAATGAAGGTGTTATGTCACATTTTTATAATTTTACAGTAGAAGCGTTTGAAAGTTTTTATTTACATATACTTCCCATGCAATAGCACATGTTTATTATTGAATTTCTGCAAAACTATTGGACGAAATGAAACCAAATTTGAATATATGATACTTCGGCATAGAATATTTCGAAATTTGGCAAAAAATGAATTTTTGAAAAAATTTGACATAACACCTTCATCCATTGATGTCTTCAATTATACATTTAGTCAATTATGTAACCTCTGTCGTTATCGAGGACCTTTTGCCATTTTGTTGACAGAATTTCAATCCCTGGTTCATAAAATTCAATTGGTTTTGACGAAAAAAATGATTCTAGGTGAGGTCGCACATGAACGATGTTTTTAAAATTTTTATTTCTTAGAGAATATTTCATGGATCGGAATAAATGAAAGTCAGATGGCGGTATATCTAGAGAATAAGGAGGATGTAGTAACACTCCCCAATTCAGCTGCCTTATTTTTGTTGAGTTAATTTTTTCTGCATAAGGCCTGACATTGTCGTGCTGTAGTATGACACTTTTTCAAAAATGACGAGAGCTGGCCGTTTTATCAACAGTTCGTTATGTAATCTATCTAATTGTTGGCAATACAATTCAGCTATAACTGTTTCCTCCGGCTTTAGCAGCTTAAAATGAACTATTCCTATCTCTATCGAATTATTCGATCACTGTCGGATAATTCAAAATCACCACTGGGAAATTTTCTAAATCAACGCTGACGCTTACTGACTTTCAGTACGTTCTCATACACATCACAAATTTCTTTTGTTGCAATCGTTCCATTAAAACCCGATCAAAAATGAAAAAGCATGCAATGACGTAAATGTTCTTCTGTTGATTGATTGTCTCCCATTTTGCACTAATGTAAGAAAACTTAAATTTTTTTATGAACACAAAGTCAAGGTCGCGTGCCGCAGTATTACGCACTAAAAAGCATGTTAACAAGTCAACACTCTGAATTAAACCGAAGCAAAAATTCCTAATTAAAAATAATTGATTACTTATGGGTACCCCTAATATATTATAATAATAAACATAATATTATTATGTGAAAAACGAATTCTACTTACACATACATATAAAAGTTAAGTAAGTGTGTATTTCATACACAATAAATCAGGGTTCCGTAGTACCTGCTACTATTTTTTGCGGTTGTGCAACCTATGGTATTTTTTTACGGTTTATTATGCAAATAAATAAATTACTTGACAATGTTATTTGCACTAGTGTTACCGAAAAGCCAATTAAGTAATAATTTGATTCCTTACAAATCACATCGACTATGAATTACAATAACTCTGAAATGAGTTATAAAAGAAAAAAAATTGTTAAAAGAACCTTAGTTTGATTTTAAGGGATTTTTCTAATGATATACTGCACAATAAGATACATGGAATTATTTTTGAAATTAGTTACAAAAAATTAAAATTTTATCAATTTTTCAACATTTCTCTTAATAATTTGGATTTTAATTTTTTAAAGACGTTATCTAATTTTAAAATATACTTTCATATAAAATGTCACTTACTGGGAACCATTTTTATGTCATCGAAGGATGACATATTAACATTGTTGTGTGATCATAGTGGGGGAAACATTATTATATGTAGAGTTGTACATCCATATTGAATAAACGCAAGAGGGCTGTAGAGTTGTACATGCATATTGAATAAACGCAAGAGGGCTGTATTCTCACTGTACTTAAAAAAACGAGCCAAAAAATCATAAATATACACTTTCACTGAGGTGACATTACTTAGTGCGTGTCAAAAACACGCACTTGACGAATTTTTTCGTATTTATAAATAAGGGTTTCGAAATTTTTCTTCGGGGCCCTGAATGACTGTATTTTTATGGGTATCGTAGGTACATAATTTTAAATTTATTATTTTTATGAGGACTAAAAAAAAAATTCTTTGGTTTTTTCTATTACTATTACATATACACATTCATATACATAACAGATAATGACCTAATGAGTAATGACTTACTAACCTATATTTTTATACAGCTGTTTTTCATGTACAATGACCTACAAAAATTTTAGAAAAATTCTAATTAATTGTTTAGAATGAATTTTTTTTTAAAGAAATTTTTAAACCTGATGTAAGTCAAAGATATTAAATTACTGGAGTCGTTTGCAGATGTTTGCCAAATTTATAAGTATGAAATATTACCTGCAATTGTTTTATTACAAAATATGTTCAATTATTTTTGTACGCTACTGTACACTTAATTTCAAAAGATTCGGTAAACATATTTTGTTGACGAAAAGTTTAACATTCAAAAAAACAAAAACAAAAAATATGTTAGGTAGTCAGAGCCTGATTAAGGATTCTTTTCTAGGGGCCATTTTTTAATAAGTTTTTGACGATCAAATATTTTTGAAATGAAACTTGATCGGGACAAATTAACTAGCAAAACTTAATTAGTTAACTGAGACCTTTCTCCCCTTATTTTTCGGAGACTTATTTAATTTCCACCCTGTATATATATATATATATATATATATATATATATATATATATATATATATATATACATATATATATATATATATATACATATATATATATATATACATATATATATATATATATATATATATATATATATATATATATATATATATATATATATATATATATATATATATATATATATATATATTAGGGTGGCGCAAAAAAACCATATATTTTTCTTTTTTTTGTCTCATAGGAAAAAAAGTTAATTTAGCTCGATTTAAGAATGCTCACCAAAAAGTAGCTCGATAAAAAAATTTTTAAGGGTCGCTCAAACCTTTTTAAAATTTGAAAATGGACCAAAAATCGATTTTTGTTTTTCATCAAATTTTTTTTCTCATCCCTGCATTGTTTGTACATTGAATAATAAAAAATTCCTCCAAATTTTAACTCAACAAATTGATAATAAAAGGTCGCTCAAGAGTTCTGAAAATTTTTCAAGTCAAAATATTGAATATTTTTTAGCGCCACTAAGAAACATTAAATATTTTGACTTTAAAATCCTGAGCGGCCTTTTATTATCAATTTTTTGAGTTAAAATTTGGAGGAACTTTTTATTATTCAATGTACAAACATATGCAGGGATGAGAAAAAAAAATTTGATGAAAAACAAAAATCGATTTTTGGCCCATTTTCAAATTTTAAAAAGTTTTGAGCGACCCTTAAAAAATTTTTTATTGAGCTAATTTTTGGTGAGCATTCTTAAATCGAGCTAAATTAACTTTTTTTCCTATGAGACAAAAAAAAGAAAAATATGTGGTTTTTTTGCGCCACCCTAATATATATATATATATATATATAAGAAGGGTATAAGAAGAAACTACAAATTTTAAATAAGAATTAAAAATAATGTTTGAAATGTTCTATACAGAACTGTATTAATACAGTCCGTCTCATAATATAGTCTCACCAAGAATATTTATATTTCACTTATAATACTTTAGAGAAACAGGTTAGCCAGTAATATGTTAGTCGTATATTTCGAAAATGTTTTATTGTGTAAATAAAAATATGCAGTACTTGTTTTAATAAAATAAACGTACAAACAAATCACAAAAGTTATATCAAAAACATATAAAATTAATATAATTTTCTGTCCCATAATATAGCCTCACCTTTCGAAAATTACGAATAATTTTAATAATTAATAACTGGTCTAGCCTCCTTTATTTTCCACTACTTGTTAAATTTTTGTTGGAATATTTTCATATAAATTCCTTACATATTCCAGTGGAATTAGGTACCAGTTACGTCCAATATTTTCTTTCAATTTTTTCTGAAATTATATTGTTTCCTGCTCTCGTATACTTTACGGGACGAATAACTCGATACGTTTTCGAAGATGTTCAGATCAGGTGATTTGCTGGACGTGTAAAACAATTCAGTTTTTTGGTTTAAACCACTCCTGTACACACTTAGCATTGTGAATTGAGACATTATCCTGCTGAAATATCCAGTTTCCGCCCTGTAAAACCTCATTTATTTTTACTTCTTGTTGAAAAAGAATGCCTGCATATTTTTTCGAATGCTGCCATCCTTTTAAAATAACAAGATCGATAACTTTATTGATGTTAATCACTCCCAAAACATTATTGATCCATCGCACATTTCCTCGACTTAAATAAAATAGTTATTTATGTAAATCGTGATAGTAATATGTGTGAATATCCGTCTGAGCCGTCAAGGTTAAACTTTTTTTAGGCCAGTTCGTTGTCCAGCCATTATACTAACATGCAAAATTCAAACGGTCAAGTTTATGTTAATGAACACAAACTTTTCGGAGTCGAAGAGAAATGGATGATGGATCAATAATGTTTTGGAAGCGATTTACTTCAATAAAGTTCTCGATCTTGTTACTTCAAAAGAACGACAGGATTCGACAAAATACGCAGACACTCTTTTTCAACGAGAAGTAAAAATAAATGAGGTTTTAGGGGGCGGAGAGTGGATATTTTAGCAGGATAATGTCCCAATTCACAATGCTAAGTGTGGTTTAAACAAAGAAACTGAATTGTTTTACACGACCAGCAAGATCACCTGATCTGAACATCTTCGAAAACGTATCGAGTTATTCGTCCCGTAAAGTATACGACAGCATTACAACATTCCCGTAAAGTATACGACAGGAAACAATATAATTTCAGAAAAAATTGAAAGAAAATATTGGACGTAACTTACACCTAATTCCACTGGAATATGTAAGGAATTTATATGAAAATATTCCAACAAAAATTTCACAAGTATTGGGAAATAAAAGAGGCTCGACCAGTTATTAATTATTAAAATTATTCGTAATTTTCGAAAAGTGAGGCTATATTATGGGACAGAAAATTATATTAATTTTATATGTTTTTGATATAACTTTTGTGATTTGTTTGTGCGTTTATTTTAGCATAGCATAGCATATGCAGTACTTGTTTTAGTTATTAAAACAAGTACTGCATATTTTTATTTACACAATAAAACATTTTCGAAATAAACGGCTAACGTATTACTGGCTAACCTGTTTCTCTAGAATATTGTAAGTGAAATATAAAAATTCTTAGTGAGGCTATATTATGAGACGGACTGTAAGTATTTGTCGGAAACTTATTACAAACCTTTATTAGGTATACGTTTCTCTTACTAAAATCCACTCTATTTTTGTTTAATGTGTGAACACGTTTTCAACCATTACGGCCATTAACAAGTGTTCGTTATGTAAATTTAGTATGTAATTATCGCAATTATAAAATTGTGTTTAAAATAAAAATTTGTTCAAGAACTTGTCCTGAAATTTGTTTAATAGAATCTACCACCAGAGTGGAATAATTAATAGAAAATAACGAGAGTTTGAGATAAAGATTAGTAAGAGTGCATTTTCAGTCATCAAATTTAAGATTTGCAGTCATCAAATATACTAAATTAATAAAAGAAAAGGTAAACATAGAACTTCGGACTCCGTTTTTCCCTACACCCCATTTTAATAATTGTTAGATTGAAGAATCTATTAAACACTGGGCCTCGCACACACCTGGCCTCACATATAAGGTACAAAGATACTCATATGAAAAATTTTAGAACACTATTTAGTTTTAAGTTTTGTATTAAAAGCAATAATAAAATTTCAAAAAAAATAAAAGCTAGTAAGGCCCGATCCGCATTAACGTTCCGCTCTCGGTACGAGATCGCTACGCTTCTAATTCGATAAAATATTTTACACAATTAACAATGAGTGTATTTACATCAGCGCCTCGATATCGGTCTGATATCAGTCACGGTTCGCTCCCGCTCCAATACCAATACCACTCAGGTAATATTTTATCGGAGCGATATCAGACTTGTTATGACTTGTACCTATGGTGTAAACACTTTTTTTTATTCCACTGTGCTTCGCTTGCATTCAGTTGTTCTGAACAGATATTTGTATCGAATTGAGACCGAACCGGGGGCGTACCGACAGTAGCATTATAATATGAATGGAGAATGAATAGGTACCAGCATGATCTCAGCACTATAATGCGAACACAACAAGATTATATCGGAGCGAGAGTGGAGCGGGAGCGTATCGATATTGGCACTATAATGTAAATTGGGCCTAAAGATATTAAATTCATATAAAGTAACAATTTCGAAATTAACCGCAGCTTGATCCCAGGAAATATATCTCAGGTAATGTTAAATAAGAGAATGTTTATAAAAATTAAAAACATAATAGGCTGGCAAGAGCTGTGACACATAGCTTCCTCGTACCTATAACATGTTTCTATAAATCAGTGCGAAATGTATAAAAATCATATGAGTAGTAAATAAAATATCTATGTTTATTGGATTTTCTGTTTTTACGTCGCAGTCACTGCGATAACAGACACCCCCTCTAAAAGTTGGTCCAACACTTGCCCCTTTTTAACGCCTGGAGTTCTGTCAAAAATCGGTCCGGTATTTCTTGGATTATACACATTGGAAGATTTTATGGATACACAACGGACAAACCAAAGGAATACGAATAAAAATTGTTCGAGAAACTTGCATTTGTGTTAACCCATTACCAGCCATAGTTTTTGAATGCAAACCTAACGCATGCGCTGTTATTTATGGGTAACAAAATAATATATTACACGCATACTAGTGCCACCTATAACAAATTGTATAAGAAATGTTATATTGGATGTCTGTATTATCTATGGTAATAAAAATTTAGTCGTTGTCAAACACTCGATAGTTTTATCAGGTTATGGGCTCAGTCCCATTTAAAATAATCTAAAAAATATAAGTTCACAGTGAATTTCGATTACAACATGTCTACGAATTATTTGGTTAATGTCCCGAAACTAAAAGGAAGGGAAAATTATGACGACTGGTGTTTCGCGGCTGAAAATGTTCTCGTGCTGGAGGGAATAGCGGACAGCATCAAGCAACCGTTGCCGTCTCCAGCTACACAGGCTCAGATAGCAGATGATTTAAAGGCAAAGGCGAAGCTTATATTGACGATCGACGCTTCTCTATACGTGCATATAAAACAAGCGACAACAACATACAGCTTGTGGAAGATTTTGAAGAATATGTTCGACGATTCTGGATATGCTCGAAAAATAAGCTTGTTAAGAAATCTTATTAGCATTCGCCTAGAAAATTGCGAGTCAATGACTAGTTATGTCAGCCAGATCATCGAAACCGCGCAAAAACTTAATGGTACAGGCTTTGAGATAAATGACCAGTAGATTGGGTCGCTCATGTTAGCTGGATTACCGGAGAAATTTAGCCCCATGATTATGGCTATCGAGCATTCGGGCATAAGTATTAATGTAGACGCTATAAAAACCAAATTATTGGACATGAGTGCAGATTTTGAGGTTAAGTCGGAAGGTGCATTTGCCGCTAAAAATTTTCATAGACGTAATGTTGGCAGCACTGCAAACCCGCAAGTCCAACAACATGGCAGTACCGGAACGAATGGAATGTCATCAGGCAGCGGACACAACATGGCGTCGAGAAAGAAAATAATACGCTGTTACAAATGTAAACAGACCGGACACTTCAAAAATCAGTGTCAAGTTGCGGAAAAAACAAAAACAAATGCATTTAGTGCAGTTTTTCTTACGAAAAAGTTTAGTCAATCAGATTGGCACTTGGATTCTGGCGCAAGCACGCATATTGTTTCAAACGTGAACTTATTATCGAATGTGTGTAATCAACCCGAAACTAAGGAGATCATTGTTGCGAATCAAACCGTCGTGCCCGTCTTTTGCTCGGGAGACCTGCAGATTACGACATGTGTTGGAGACAAGGAATTTACTATCAATGTAAACAATGTATTGTGTGTACCTAACCTCACAACGAACTTACTATCAGTGAGCAGGATAATTGCTAGTGGCAACAGAGTGATGTTTAATAAGCATGGTTGTCTAATTTATAACTCACAGAATGATTGTATTGGCGAGGCGGTCCTAGAAAATGGTGTATACAGATTGATAGTACAAGAGATGCAACAACCCTTAGTAGCAGCTGTAAAGACTTCAAGTTATATTTGGCACAGGCGATTAGGCCATATCAATACAAGTGATTTAAATAAACTAGAAAATGGAGCAGCAAAAGGAGTTAGTTTTGATGATAAGAGTGAAAGTAGTAAAAAGAGCTGTATAGTGTGCTGTGAAGGTAAGCAAACTCGATTACCATTTCCTAGAAGCACTAGTAAGAGTCAAAATATACTAGAGCTGGTCCACACAGATTTATGCGGGCCGATGGAGAATGTGTCACTCGGAAAAGCAAGATATTACTTGCTGTTTATCGATGATTTCAGTCGATGGTGCACTGTCTATTTTCTAAAATCTAAAAGTGAAACTTTCACACACTTTAAGCAATACAAAGAGCTTGTTGAAAATCAGCAGTCGAAGAAAATTAAGACATTAAGATCTGACAATGGAGGAGAATTTTGTTCGACAGAAATGACTAATTTTCTGAAGCTTAGTGGCATAATTCATCAAAAAACTAACAGTTTCACGCCTTAACAAAATGGAATTAGCGAGAGAAACAATCGATCCATAGTTGAGAAGGCGCGATGTCTCCTTTATGATGCCAAATTTGGAAAAGGTTTTTGGGCTGAGGCTGTGAACACAGCAGTCTACATAAAGAATCGATCACCTGCAGCAGGCTTGGATGACAATAAAACTCCCTTTGAAATATGGATGGGTAGAAAGCCAGAGTTGAAACATACGGATCTTTGGCAGCCCAGTAATGGTTCATATTCCAAAAGAGAAACGACGGAAATGGGGCAAGAAAGCGAAGAAAATGTACCTAGTGGGATACTCTGAGAATGTCAAGGGAT
Organism: Brachynemurus nebulosus; assembly: GCA_035578155.1. NCBI lineage: Eukaryota > Metazoa > Arthropoda > Insecta > Neuroptera > Myrmeleontidae > Brachynemurus > Brachynemurus nebulosus. The sequence goes on along the minus strand of JAPWDM010000046.1, from coordinate 15,525 downwards.
ATCGCTTGTATGACCCTGTATTACGGGATGTTATTGTAGCCAGAGATGTAGTCATTATGGAGAATACAGATGATAGTTTGTCAACATCTATTGTGATCGAAGAGAGCAGGCAACCAGATAGGTCAACAGAGGAAGTTCCCAAGAGTGACTCAGAGGAAGAGAATCAACATGATGAGACGTATATTCCTGATGAATCATCAAGTGGCTATGAAGATACTTCTTCGAACAAACTGACTTTGTCACCAGAGGCCAGAAATATAGTTGCAACGGGAAGTGACATGAATCTGCCAGAAAAACGTGTTAGGCGCAAACCGAGCTTTTACCAAAGTGTGAACATGTGTGTGGAAATGTCAGACGAACAAATTTCTCTTAGTGATGCTATGAGTGGATCTGAAAAAGATCAGTGGCTAAGTGCTATGCAACAGGAACTGAAATCGTTTCAAGATAACGACTCGTGGGAACTAGTGGATAGGCCAAGTGAAGGTACAATTGTAAAAAATAAGTGGGTGTTTAAAAAGAAGTTTAATACTGAAGGTGAATTGCGTTATAGGGCCAGGCTTGTGGCCAAGGGCTTTACCCAGAAACAGGGCATAGACTATAATGAGACTTTTTCACCAGTTTTAAAGTATTCTACATTCAGGTTATTGTTAGCTTTAAGTGTTCAATTAAATCTTAAAATGAATCACCTTAATGTACCAACTGCATTTCTAAACGGCTATCTAAATGAAACTGTTTACATGGATATACCAGAATATTTTAACATTGTTAATTGTAACAGTAAAGTTTTAAAGTTGAAAAGGTCCATCTACGGTCTCAAGCAGTCAGCAAGGGCTTGGTATTCTCGTGTTGAAGATTGTTTGTTGAAATTAAAATTTAAAAGGTCTGGTTATGAACCATGTCTCTTTATAAAAAATGATAATAATGTTATGATGTACATTGCTTTGTTTGTGGATGCTTTTTTTGTCTTCTATAACTGACAGAATACCTATTTAGAGTTGATAAATGAGTTGACAGCAAAGTTTAGAATAAAAGGAGAGATCAAACAATGTTTGGGTATGCATATAAATGTTCTTAAAGACTGTATTACTGTAGACCAAGAGCAGTTTATTGAAAGTATTTTAAAGAAATTTAACATGACTGATTGTTCAAATTCAGATACACCAATGGAAGTCAATTTAAAATTGCAAAAGGATGTAAACAGTAAAGCATTACAAAAATATCCATATCAACAATTGATTGGAAGCTTAATGTTTTTGTCTGTGCTCACCAGGCCAGATATTTCTTATAGTGTTAGTTTTCTAAGTCAATACAATAATTGTTTTAATGAAACGCATTGGAAACATTTGAAACGTGTACTAAAATATTTAAAGAAAACAAAGAGTTACAGATTGATATATAAAAAAAACTGATGATAATCTCTGTGGATTTGTTGATGCTGATTGGGCAGCCTTTACTTTAGATAGGCGTTCATATACATAGGTCACTAGATAAGTTTTGTAATACAGCCATGTTTATTAAAGTTTTTCAAAATAATTTCTGTCACAGCTTATACACTTAGTGGCACCTAAAAACCAATTGTCAAAAATATCATTAAAATTGACATAGTGTTTGAAAAATTACCAAACTGGATCGGCTGGGACTCGAACCCGGATCTCTTGGTTACCAGCCAAGCGCCTTACCAACTAGGCCACCGATCACTTGTTCGAGTGCCACTCCAATTCAGTAATCAATCAAACACAACCTCTCTCTAACGCGAGACGCAGTTTTATACTTTTTAATTTCAAATGTTATCGAGTGCCTGTGAAACATTATTAGTGTATGGCGGATTTTTATCCGTATTTAAACATACACCAATATTCATATGTTCACTCAATGTTCAGCTTTGGCTGATACTTGAACACTCGATATACTTTGGCAAATGGCCAATTCATTATGTTAATTAAAATTGACATAGTGTTTGAAAAATTACCAAACTGGATCGGCTGGGACCCGAACCCGGATCTCTTGGTTACCAGCCAAGCGCCTTACCAACTAGGCCACCGATCACTTGTTCGAGTGCCACTCCAATTCAGTAATCAATCAAACACAACCTCTCTCTAATGCGAGACGCAGTTTTATACTTTTTAATTTCAAATGTTATCGAGTGCCTGTGAAACATTATTAGTGTATGGCGGATTTTTATCCGTATTTAAACATACACCAATATTCATATGTTCACTCAATGTTCAGCTTTGGCTGATACTTGAACACTCGATATACTTTGGCAAATGGCCAATTCATTATGTTAATTAAAATTGACATAGTGTTTGAAAAATTACCAAACTGGATCGGCTGGGACTCGAACCCGGATCTCTTGGTTACCAGCCAAGCGCCTTACCAACTAGGCCACCGATCACTTGTTCGAGTGCCACTCCAATTCAGTGGCCTAGTTGGTAAGGCGCTTGGCTGGTAACCAAGAGATCCGGGTTCGAGTCCCAGCCGATCCAGTTTGGTAATTTTTCAAACACTATGTCAATTTTAATTAACATAATGAATTGGCCATTTGCCAAAGTATATCGAGTGTTCAAGTATCAGCCAAAGCTGAACATTGAGTGAACATATGAATATTGGTGTATGTTTAAATACGGATAAAAATCCGCCATACACTAATAATGTTTCATAGGCACTCGATAACATTTGAAATTAAAAAAAAATATCATGCTATTTTTCTTCTGGCAGTTCTGAACACACTTGATCCCAGGCCGCCAGTAGCTCGGAATCGCTAGCAAACTTCCGACCTTTCAGCTAGCCTTTCACAATCGGAAACAAAGCGAAGTCACAGGAGCAAGATTTGGACTGTAGACAGGATGATCAATTACTTTAATGTCAGTATTTTCTAAAAAATTAACTCTCCCATGAGCACGATTAGCAGAAGTGTTATCGTGGTGAAAATTCCAGCTATCTATTCTTGAGTTTGGACGAATCTCTTTAAGTTTCTGAACAACTTTAGGCAAATATTTATTGATATACCAAGACGCCTATACTGTGCATTGACTATCAGGACAACTCGTTTATCCTCCTTTGTTAATAACTCGACTTTTGCTACGTTTTATGGAACAGTTGCTTCAACAAGACGACCCGATCTTGGAGGATCATTGACACTGAACTTACCATGTTCAAATTCACGATACCATCGGTACATAGTTGTGCTATGATGACACTTTTCTCTGAGTAAAGTTTTCATTTTCTCTACACATTCATCAACGAACAGGCCTCGCACAAAGTTGTAGCGAATAATCACACGTAACTCGTCCTTCAACCACTCGAACATTTTTAATGTTTTAGTTCTATACACAAATGATTCAGGGGGACTTAGTGTATGGCTACCGTCTAGTTATGAGTTGAACTTTATAAAAAAAATAAATGCAAGTACCTTGCGATTATAAACATTTTGTATTGCAAAACTTATCTAGTGACCTATGTGCTGGTTTCTGTTTTGTAATGTCCGGATCAGTGGTTTCATACGAAGCCAGAAAGCAAAAAACTGTGGCACTTTCAAGTACAGAGGCAGAATATATGGCCCTGTCTGAATCTTGTAAAGAAGGAAAAGAAATATATTAAGTGAACTGATTAACTTAGATAAAAATGTACCAATGTGTTTGTACAGTGATAATCAAAGTTCAATTGAATTGGCAACTAACCCATTATTTAATAATAAGCGTACAAAACACATTGATGCAAGGCATCATTTTGTTAGAGAGTGTGTATCACAGAATAAAGTTGTAATAAAATATGTATCAACCTTAGAGATTTCAGCAGATATATTTACTAAAAGTTTAAGTGCAAATAAACATTATAAATTCTTAAATGCTCTTGGCATGTCTGATATTGAGAAGTAAATTGTAGTGTATTTTATTTTATGGTATAAGTAGCTGTTTTGGTTATTATAGTTTTATTTTGGAGTGTGGATTATTTTGTTAGGTCAGGATGTTATTTATGGGTAACAAAGTAATATATTACACGCATACTAGCGCCACCTATAACAAACTGTATAAGAAATGTTATGTTGGATGCCTGTATTATCTATGGTAATAAAAATTTAGTCGTTGTCAAACACTCGATAGTTTTATTATGTGCAGACTGAATTTTAGAACCCGACGCATGCGCAGACTGAATTTTAGAACCCGACGCATGCGCAGACTGAATTTTAGGTCACAAGTTGATAGATGGGGTACACTACCGCGTCAAAAATGTGGGGTTATCCTAACTCGGGGGTGGCCCCAAACTTTTGACACGGCAGTGTACTTAAATTTTTGGTACACTGCCGTGTCAAAAGTGCGGGCCCCTCTGACGAAAAAGGTATCCGATCACTTTTTGAAGCGTACTGTACTTATTTTGTGTACGTGCAAACCTTGACCCTAACACGCGCTTGCCTTAATTGCGTCATCTTAAGCGAAAGGTACACTACCGCGCCAAAAATGTGGGGAATACCCTAACTCACTGGGTGGCCCCAAACTTTTGACACCGTACTGTACTCAAATTTTTGGTACACTGCCGTGTCAAAAGTGTGGACCCCACCCTGATCAAAAAGGTATCCGATCACTTTTTGAAGCATACTGCACTTATTACGTGTAAACCTTGAACCTCACTTAATTGCGTCATCTTAAACGAAAATCGGGAGGACGCTAAATTTTGTGGGGGCACAGTACCAAGCGCTACCGCAAAACTAACTTCAGAATCCAGGGTCCAGACTCCAGATTTCAGACCGCTAATGTACTTCCGAAAGTTGGATTTCGACTGCACTGCATAATATTTTTATATATAATTAATCTTGGAAAACTTATTAGTTTTAGAATTTTATCAGCTTAAAATAAGTTTATTTTCGTTGAATGTTTATTTTAGCAGACCTTAAAAGCAGATTGTAAAACATCTTTTAAGAATTGGAGTATAACACAAAGCTATTTCTAGAATAATTTATAAATCATATGAAAATTATCTTAATATCCACCTGTATATTATGTATACAACCTGTATATTAATAATAATATGTATTCTATTTCTTATTTACGATTAGATTGAATACAGATTCTAATTATAAAATTATTTATAAATATTGCAAAAAATTTGTTTAATCAGCAAAATTCATTGTATATCATTTTAATACTGATCCATCTTTTTATTAGAGTATAGAAGTTATGTATTTATTAACATTTTAAACAGAATAAAATTTCAAATGTTTTAGTTTTAAATTACTATAATTTAAACATATTGTTTAATATAAAAATTATAACGGCTTACTGAGTTGATAAATTTTTATAGATTAGTGCCTATATTAGAAAATTCACATGAAAAACCAAAATTTTATAAACTAGAACATTTTGATATAGATCCACTTTATTATTATTAACACACATATATAATATCACATATATAACGGGTGTATATTTAGTATTTTTAATAAATATTTTAGTATAGGGTGTATCATTGAATATGCTTTTTAATTAGAATGGTAAATATCATTAGATTTTTTCAATACTTTTATAGGTTAACGAAAGAAACTTCTTGCTGTAAAAAATAGGGGAATTCAGGGTAACAATTAAATAAAACGCACATGATTTTTTTTTTAAATTTTATTTATAGAATATGAATACAAAAAATTAAAATGCTTAAATCTATATATTACTTAAAATCTATTTATTTTCCGTATAAAAATTTTTTAAAAGAATACAATTTTCTAAATAACAAATTTTATCTGAATGGATCATACAGCGTCTTGAATAATATTCATCTCGCAGATTGGAAATCTTCGGTACATCAAATATTTCTTCCAAATTCAAAATCCACGGCTGGTGTTCGGTGTCATCAAATAAAGTTGAATGCGTTTCTTCTTTTCGCTGCCCTTGACTTATATGACATCATACTTCTTTAATACAGGTTTCAATATGGTATGAAATTTATTATACGGAATAAATCCATACGACCAAGGTATCCCATGCCAATTTCGGTAAAGCCAACGTGCAACTCGTTGATATTTTTTCGGCAACTCGTTGAAATCAAACGGTGCTTCGAATATAAGATGTAATATTTCATCCGAATTTTCTGCAGCGATACCAGCTTCTTTAAAATAAAATTGATTATTAGCTCCTTGATAGCCTTGTATGTCAAGAAACGCCATTTTTTACCGCCGCCGTAGAACTGAATTTAATCACACAATCCACAACTTTATATAGAATAATTAAAAGTGGGGATAGTTAGTTAATTTGTGGACAGTATCCGGAAATGGTTACTAATAGCTATTGCTAGTTTACCATCAAATTACAAATTGTTAATAATATCCAGCACATTGGTGAGTACCATGTTCTTTTCACTTTAGGACCTAGTGATTTAAGGAATGCTAAATTTTCGGGTGAAATGTGTTGTTGTTTAAAAGTTTTACGTTTAATGATCTTAGCTTCCGAAAGTCCCTTGCTATGTTGGCTAGCGGTGGACTGCTCTGAATTGTAAATTAGCATGGATCGAAATGCAATTGTTTTACCACGAAAGTATAATTTTCAACGAAAGAGATATTAACTCTTTGACAACCACCGGTAAATAGACAATATTTTGTGTAAGTTCAACTATTTTGTACCCTTTAACAATGATACGGTGTATGAGCTGGAGTATAACTTAGCAAATTATATAGCGGTGGTAACGTAACACACAAATGTGGTGGTTGTGTTGCGGTTGTGGCGGTGGTATATGTGTGGCGGTGGTGGTGTTTGTGTGATGGTTTTGTGGTGGTGGCGGTGGTTGTGTGGCGGTTGTGGTGTTTGTGTGGTGGTGACGGTGGTGTTTGTGTGGCGGTGGCGGTGGTGTTTGTGTGTAGGTGGCGGTGTTTGTGTGGTGGTGGCAGTGGTGTTTGTGTGGCGGTGGCGGTGGTGTTTGTGTGGTGGTGGCGGTGGTTGTGTGGCGGTGGCGGTGGCTGTGTGGCGGTTGTGGTGATAGCGGGGTAGCAGCGGTGTTTGCAGTTGAAGTGAACAACTTATCATTAATTTTATCGAAGCAGCAGTTTATTGTAGATAATGAATCGGTGGTGACATCTCGCGGTGTTTGTTGAACGCAATATCTAAGTTAATCAATCTGGTGACGTTCCTGTTCGTTGCTCTTATCATGATATATTAAATATCGATTTTTTGATAAAATATTGGAATATTTCAATCAAAATGCTATAAATACAATTGAATTATTAACCGGATGTCATTTGTTGGTTAAGTTCCAGAAGGTAAACAACAACAAGAACAACAGCAACATGCCGATTTGTGGTATTTGTAAATTTCCACCGCCACAGTGTAAGTGTGCCTTCTACGAGTATTGTGATAGATGTCGAAACGAAAAACGAATTTGCATGTGTTGTAAACAATGTATGATGCCATTTCCAAACTGTGTTTGCAATTATGTAAACTGTCCCACATGTAACAGTCGTTGCAATTGCAAATAATTTAATAAAATCAATCATCTGATTACCCCATAATAGATATTGGCCAATTCCACGGTTGCTCAAACAAACATTAGCATTTATTTATAACGCAATGACCAGCGATGTAATGGGGCATAATGTATATTTTGAGTAACAGTGGAATTGCCCAATACCTATTAATCAGTATTAAAGTTTTTGTTGAATACTAAAAATATGCATTATGCCTCATTGAATCGCTGGCTATGTCGTTCTAAATAAATGTTAATGTTTATTTGATATTTTCCATTGGTTGTGGTGTATAAACACTGATCATATGAAGGTGTGATTACTTCAAAGTAACTTAATTTGTAACTGTGTGGGAATAAATATATCGGTCGGGTAAAATGAGCAACTCAAATTTTGTAGTTGTGTTGGGGTTGTGGTGGTGGTGGTTTTTTGTGGGGGCAACTCATAAAATATTTAAGTAACGTGTTGAAACAGAAATTGGCAGTGTATTGGCAAAATGTCTGAACAACACGGTGTATAGTTAAGTATAAGTGATCTGTAGACCACTTTTACTGCCACTAATGAAACAATGAATCCGATTTTGTAGAAGTTGAATAAACTTGGTGCTGGTAAACCATTCAAATCGCTGTCTACACTCAAACCGTATGAAACGTGGAAACTCTCGACGTACGACGCATGGAAACTCGATATGGGCCAGCGGTTGCGGCGGAACTTGCAGATGCTCAAGTGTTCCTTCCAAAACGATTCGCGGATTTGGATGAACAGACCATGGAATGTTTACGTACAGGACAATATTTTATTACATATAAAGGCACTGATTCTAGTGGTTTTTTACATATTGTTGAATTTAGTAAATAGCTATCACATGTATGATGTTAGGTGTAAGATTAAGGTAACTGTCAGATGTGAAAATGAATTGATTTACTTTTTAATTTTAATATTGTAAACGTATATTTTATTAAAAAATAAATTATTTTACGTATAAATTCTTATATTGTTTTTATTTTACAACACTTTAAAAACCCTCAAATTATATCTTGAATTTTGATAAGACTCTTAGTAGGTATGGGGCCACTTGGCAACGTAATGTAATTGCCTATATTCAGGAGCAAGGATTTTAATGTTGGTGTTGAGTAGGTATGCGGTCACCTGGCACTTGCATATAGCTTTTCATTCAGATTTCTGAACTAATTTCCAAACCGAAAGAGCGTATTGGGGGTAAAATGAGTAAAAATGTGTAAGCCACCGCTGGCCCATATCGAGTTTCCATGCGTCGTACGTCGAGAGTTTTCCACGTTTCATACGGTTTGAGCGTAGATAGTGATTTGAATGGTTTACCAGCACCAAGTTTACTCAACTTCTCCAAAACCGGATCCATTGTTTCATCAGTGGCAGTAAAAGTGGTCCACAGATCACTTATACTTAACTCTACACCCTGTTGTTCAGACATTTTGCCAATACACTGCCAATTTCTGTTTCAGCACGTTACATAAATATTTTATGAGTTCTACGGCGGCGGTAAAAATTGGCGTTTCAGGGCTATCAAGGAGCTAACAAACAATTTTATTTTAAAGAAGTTGGTATCGCTGCAGAAAATTCGGATGAAATATTACATCTTATATTTGAAGCACCGTTTGATTCCAACGAGTTGTCGAAAAAATATCAACGAGTTGCACGCTGGCTTTACCGAAATTGGCATGGGATACCTTGGTCGTATAGGTTTATTCCGTATAATAAACTTCATACCATATTAAAACCTGTATTAAAGAAGTGTGATGTCATATACGTCAAGGGCAGTGAAAAGAAGAAATGGATTTCAAATTTATTTGATGACATCGAACACCAGCCGTGGATTTTGATTTGGAAGAAATATTTGATGTACCGAAGATTTGCAATCTCCGAGATGAATATTATTCAAAACGCTGTTTGATGCATTCAGATAAAATTTGTTGATTAGAAAATTGTATTCTTTTAAAAAATTTTTATATGGAAAATAAAAATTGATTTTAAGTAATATATAAATTTAAGCAATTTAATTTTTTGTATTCATATTCTACAAATAAAATTAAAAAAAAAATTATGTGCGTTTTATTTAATTGTTACCCTGAATTCCCCTATTTTTACAGCAAGAAGTTTCTTTCGTTAACCTATAAAAGTATTGAAAAAAATCTAATGATATTTACCATTCTAATTGAAAAGCATATTCAATGATACACCCAGTATACTAAAATATTTATTAAAAATACTAAATATACACTAGTTATGTATGTGATATTATGTATGTATGTTAATAATAATAAAGTGGATCTATATCAAAATGTTCTAGTTTATAAAATTTTGGTTTTTAATGTGAATTTTCTAATATAGGCACTAATCTATAAAAATTTATCAACTCAGTAAGCCGTTATAATTTTTATATTAAACAACATGTTTAAATTATAGTAATTTAAAGCAAAAAATTTGAAATTTTATTCTGTTTAAAATGTTAATAAATACATAACTTGTATACTCTAATAAAAATATGAATCAGTATTAAAATGATATACAATGAATTTTGCTGATTAAACAAATTTTTTGCAATATTTATAAATAATTTTATAATTAGATTCTGTATTCAATCTAATCATAAATAAGAAATAGAATACATATTATTATTAATATACAGGTTGTATACATAATATACAGGTGTGTAAATATTAAGATAATTTTCATTCGATTTATAAATTATCCTAGAAATAGCTTTGTGTTATACTCAAATTCTTAAAAGATGTTTTACAATCTGCTTTCAAAGTCTACTAAAATAAACACTCAGCGGAAATAAACTTCTTTTAAGCTGATAAAATTCTAAAACTAATAAGTTTTTCAAGGTTAATTATATATAAAAATATTATGCAGTACAGTCGAAATCCAATTTTCGGAAGTACAGTAGCGGTCTGATATCTGGAGTGTGAAGTTAGTTTTGTGGTACCGCTTGGTACTGTGCCCCCACAAAATTTAGCGGCCTCCCGATTTTCGTTTAAGATGACGCAATTAAGTGAGGTTCAAGGTTTGCACGTAATAAGTGCAGTACGCTTCAAAAAGTGATCGGATACCTTTTTGGTCAGGGTGGGGTCCACACTTTTGACACGGCAGTGTACCAAAAATTTAAGTACAGTACGGTGTCAAAAGTTTGGGGCCACCCCCTGAGTTAGGGTATTCCCCACATTTTTGATGCGGTAGTGTACCTTTCGTTTAAGATGACGCAATTAAAGCAAGCGCGTTTTAGGGTCAAGGTTTGCACGTACACAAAATAAGTACAGTACGCTTCAAAAAGTTATCGGATATTTTTTTCGTCAGGGGGGCTCGCACTTTTGACACGGCAGTGTACCAAAAATTTAAGTACACTGCCGTATCAAAAGTTTGGGGCCACCCCCGAGTTAGGATAACCCCACATTTTTGACGCGGTAGTGTACTCTATCTATCAACTAGTAACCTAAAATTCAGTCTGCGCATTCATCGGGTTCTAAAATTCAGTCTGCGCATGCGTCGGGTTCTAAAATTCAGTCTGCGCATGCGTTAGGTTGGAATTCAAAAACTATGGCTGGTAATGGGTTAACACAAATCCAAATCGTGATGACCAAATTGTGATGAAGCATAATTGGTTAACTTGAATTTATTTGGTCGAAGTGATGATGACTCATGTCTTAGGAATTTCAAGGCCAACAGTATGAGCGCGTTTTGGGGTCAAATGTCAACAACAAATTTTGAATACATGTACTCGGTACGTGCCGGGTCAATAGGACTCTAAGGCACACGGTTTCAAACATCGTCAAAGGGGTTCAAGTTACTCCGTTTTGCGGTGCTCCAGAACTGTTACAGCTCTTTTACTTATGTGCCACAAAAAATGCGAGTTAGTACAATCCAATAATAAATTTTTGTGAAATCGGTGGATATAATACAAAATAATACTAGAAAAAACATATTTACAAACGTAATATTGACATTTTGAAACTAGAAAATGGTAGAAAAAAAATGCTGCGTTCAAAAATGTATCAAACTCAATTTTTTTGGAAAGTGGAGATAGAACAAATCAGTACTAGAGCAGCGATATATATATATATATATATATATATATATATATATATATATATTTATATATATATATATATATATATATATATATATATATATATATATATATATATATATATATATATATATATATATATGTATGTATGTATGTATGTGCATATGTGGAGTTAATACTAGCACATGACGTCATACAGAAAATAAAAAATTGTACACAAATATGGCACATTTGGTAATTTTGTTATCGATTTTATTCATCCCTTAAAAGCCCTCTTAAAGAGATTATAAAGTGATGAATTTTGACTGTCAATACTCTCTATTGGTGTATTATCACCTATGGAATACTAAAAAAACCGTGGATGAATAAAGCTGAGCGTCCACTAGGTCGGAAACGCAGCGACGCGCGGCGCAGTTCCGCTCTCGGAGATATATACATCTGAATAAAAGGCAGGTTCGTCCACTAGGTCGACAGAGCTGCGCGGTACCGCCCCGGAGATCTTATTAATGTAAGAACCGCGCCACGTTTCCGACTTAGTGGACGCTCAGCATAACTATATCAGCTCATATATTTACAGTGAATTTACTGAGTTGACTCGTCATTATGTGATAACTAGGTATCGGACATTTTTCCGATCAAACAACATCGTGTTTTGTATATGCAGGCAGATAGACAGATAATAGGTGTGAGTTGTATATATGTGTATGTTTTGTCAAAACATCTATTCGTTTTTATTCACATTAATCACATCAAGTGTGACATTTGATCCGAAAAATGTTTAATACCTAGTGGTAACGTAATTCAGCAACTTAGGGGAATATCGAAATATATCGAATTATCATTTAGTTATGATACTCACCTTCATTTAAATATTTTCTTACTTTATTGAAATTAAATAAATCGTTTTTTGCTTTTTATTATTTGTAATAATTATTAAGAATTTGCATTGAAAGATTTTTAGACATAGAATATATTTTAAATACTTTTACATTTACAATAAATACACCATCGTTTATATATTATTTTCAAATTACATCAAATACTTTTCTTTGTTTCTAATTCTTAAAATGTAGGCGTAGTATTTTTAACAATAATAGATAATATATATGTATATAATAATATAGTTTGATATGTTTTTTTTTTTTTTGCTGCACCTTTGATATGTATAGTTTTATTGGATTTTTTTTCTCAAATTTAACCTTTGAAGGTTTATACAGAGTGGATGAATGTGATGCTTGCAGTTTTTAAAAATTTAAATAAAAAGCTATATGAAAATATCAACAGAAACAAGAAAAAACCATTAAGTGAGAAAAAAAACTGCAAACATACTACATATATTTCATCCTCCGTTCTTTGTCTTTAAATTCACAATCACAGATATGAGTAAAAGTATTTTTAGTTTCAGTTAAAACACAGTATTATTTTTTGTTTTATTATTTTTTTTTTTGTTCTCCGGTTCAATTTTCTATCCACTTTTTAGGCCAATTTTTTCCATGACGGTACTATGTATGTATTGCATTATTATATTATCATTAATTTATGCAGTTATATGTATGTAGTTAGTAGTTACTTACTTTTTATTTTTAACTAGGAATGATACAGAGATGTGACATGATAGTCTTATGTGTTATAATAATTATTAAAACTACTTATTTCTTATGCCTCAGCCAGTTTTATAATTAATTACTTATTTACTTTAATTAATTAATGATAGTACTTCAGTAAAATGAAACATTTAATTTTTTCTTCTTGTCTGTGTTCTAACAAATGTACATACATCAATCAGATAAGATGATACTCTTATTTAATTAATTATTTGGTAGGTTTTATTTTTTTTTTTTAGAGATTAAATTATTAAAAATACTTTTTCTTTAAATGTATTTAGATAAAAAAAGAAAATACAAACTTTTAATTACAATTTTCACCGTTACTAACATTTTCTGTCATTAATTATTATTTATTACATTTTGATTTAATTATTTCTATAAATATAATAAATAAATTGATGTAGACTAGCACCCACCGCAAATATTCCTAATTTGTTATACTCTCTTTTCTTATCTACCTATGTAATAATGTTATATAAACTGAAATGGAAATTATATAGGAACAGAGAGGCAAATAAAGAAAAATGTGACATTTTTAAATAATTTATAGTGTTTTTCTTTTCATTTAAAATTAGTTATATCGATGTTTGTATCCTGTAATACGTTTTTCACCAGCTGTATGTTCTACCGCACTGCTAATTTGATCAGTTGCCACAGGACCAATACACACTAGTGGATCCTTGAAGTATGAACACACCTGTATCAAAATATATAATTATTAACAATTAAAGAAATCAATTTTAAGTTATAAATTATAAATAATAATTTATACATCTATTCATCCTCCTCATTCCAAATTCACTTTTAATATATATTTTCTTTTTTTAACTTGATTTCGACTATAGTAGATCTTTAAAAGTTTCTGACATTACTAACGACAACTAAACTCATGAAACATTCTAAACAAGTATCTAATTTCCATCTCTGGGTATTCATAATAACATATTAACCCTCATATATTAACAAATAGTGTATTATTTTATGTCACAGACTAATGAACATATTATATATCATATAATATATTATATAGACTTATTATATAAATGTATAATTGAGGCAGCCAGATACGACCAGATACGACCGGATAGTATAATATAGTAATCAATTTTTGACAATTTTTTTGTCAGATCATCTTCTGAAATTGTCAGACAGGTTAGGGCAGAAGGCAAAACGGCATACATTATAAAAAATAAATATGTCAGTATTGAGGGAGTTACATATAACCCACAGCAGTTGGAAATCAATGAAGATGAATTAGCTTAACTCCCTAACAGTGAAAAAATTTTCAAAATCGGTCGGTTAGTTTACTTTTGACACTTCCGGGTCCTATGGACCCTGGCGGACGTTACATAAGGTAATCTATATCTATCTAAAATAGTTTAGTTCTCTAGCAGTAAAAATATTTTCAAAATTGGTTGGTTAGTTTATTTTTTACAATTATGGGATCAGTGAACCTTGGAGAAACTCATACAACAAAAACTTTATTCATCTAAAATAATTTTAATAAAAAGTTTATCTCTCTAACAGTAAAAAAAGGGTTCTAAGGATCTCATATAAATTATGACAGTCCGTAAGTTTCCTTGGGACATCATTTAATAACTTATTTAATTAAAATACTTTAACTTACTAACGGTGAAAAAATTTTCAAAACCGATTGGGTAGTTAATTTTTGGCGTTTTTAGGTCCCCAATACCCTGACGAATCTCACATAAGATACCTTAAATCCATTTAAAATTGTTTAACTTTCTAACATTAATGATTATTTATGAGTGAAAAAATTTTCAAAATCGATCCATTTAAAATTTTTTTCCAGGCGTACAAACATATTGTTATCTTTTTTATAATATTTAATAATATTATATCATGACATAACTTGCAATATCTTGTTCATTTAAAATTCAATACAAAAAAATATCTTCATTACATAAGCTTAAAAAATCTGGTTAATTTTAATTTTTAAACATGAGACAGACCTATGTTTATTGTAATACAATTAATACATACATGTTGAATAGCTATCAGTTGTTTTACGTAAAAGATCGTAAAAAAAATTGCTAGTTTTCTATATTTTATAGCGAATTGAGACTGAAATATAAATTACTTATTACACTGACAGAAAGAGCAAAGTGACCCAAAAGTGAAAAATTACAATTTTCTTGAAAACAACTTAACACAGAAAGAAAATTATAAGAACATTTTCTTCATAATTTTTTTTTCCTTTTCAACGATGTAAAAATTGAACTGTCTAATGATAGGATCGAATGATAAAAAATGGCCAGAAAACCTACATCTGGGCATGCGACGTGTCTGGCTAACGAACTTAGCCGAGCCAATCGGATTCCAGTTCGCACACAAAATTTCATAAGCATTAAACGTTTCGTTCGAAAGTTATCGTATACAGTCGACTCTCG